>JAVYIG010007963.1:0-25000 GCA_035222895.1 Strongylocentrotus droebachiensis
CGTTTACATTCCCTTCACTTCAAGTATATACCCCCCCCCCCCCACCCCCAATAAAAAAAAACAACAACAACAACAGAGACAAGCATACTAGATGAAGTATAAAAGTGGACAGCAATGTAAATGTAAACGGCATTTGATTATTAAAGCTGAAGAAAATTGATGTATAACAGCCAGTATTAAAGAGCGGGAAAACAACACAAAATACATTTCAAACATAAAGAACAATTATATCACTTTATTAAAAATATACTTATTTGGCGGGTCCATCAAACTTACACTGACTCTGAATATAGGCTTTTTATTGAAAAACGTAGATTTAAGGCCTAGTCAAAGATTAATCAATATTTTTTTTAATTTGCAACTAATCAATTTTTGCACTATTTGCAATGTATACTATATGTTATGTTATAAAACAAAGCTTCCGTGTGTTATGTATAACTATCATTACGTTAATTAGCATTGGTTCAGTATAAGTTTGAAAACATTATTGTAAAATGATTTGTAAACTGAAATTAACCTAGTCGAATAAAAGCATGTAACGCACGTGTATAAACCTAGAGGAAGTGTCGTTTATAACACATGTGTGGAGAAACAAAGATCGTAGGTTCGAGCCTCAGCACTGCAGGTATGTCTTCAAACAAGACATTTTATCTGCATCGCTTCTTTAGCTCCACTGAGGTTTATTTGGTGGAATGTCTTTCTAAGATTCGAAACAAGAGACCCCTATACAATATAAATAAAAACCACAAGTTATGCGTTTAAAAAAATGTTCTTATTGAGTGTAATTGGTGGTCCGACCGATTTTGAGGCAATTATACCAAATTTTGTTAATATTTTTGCTCAGTTGTATAGTGAAAAGGCGATTGATTTTGCTTTACATATTACCCAAGTCTGCCATGTGAATTGCCCTAAGTTGGTCCTCCATTTATTAATTTCCCTCGATTGGGCTTTATTTTCATTTGATACTTTTAAGGAAGTCCTGTTCTCAGGATACATGTAATAGGTAAGGATATGACGTCACATTGTTACAGAAAAAGAGAATCATATGATCCCCTGTGGACCATGTTTATAATGACGTCATTTAAATGTCGGTGTCATCGAGTGACGTCATGTAAGAGGTGAGGATATGACGTCACAGTGTTACAGAAGATGAAAATCATATGATCCATGTGGACCATGTTTATAATGAGGTCATTTAAATGTCGGTGTCATCTAGTGACGTCATGTGAGAGGTAAGGATATGACGTCACATTATTACAGAAAAATAGAATCATATGATCCCCTGTGGACCATGTTTATAATGACGTCATGTATATGTCGGTGTCATCTAGTGACGTCATGTAAGACGTAAGGGTATGACGTCACATTATTACAAAGGAAGAAAATCACATGATCCCTAGTGGACCATGTTTATAATGACGTCATTTAAATGTCGGTGTCATCTGGTGACGTCATACTTGCGTAGGTAGGGTTCTCAAATGGACTACGGGAGCCTGTAAAAACAAATACAAAAGAGAAAAACAAATAGCCTATAAATTGTGGATCATAAAATGAATATAATGTAATGTAACAGCATACAACTATGTCATTTATCACTCTTACACGGACCTATAGGCTCAAAGAACGCTTACTCATCGTGTGTATACTCTGTCTCTCAATATTTATTATAGAGAGGTCAAAATGAATTTTCAATTTACTGGCTTTTATCAACCCATGGAATAAACAGGCGGACACTATACCTCATACAATATGACACTCTACTGAGTGTTTCGATTCATATCAACTTTGTTTTACATATGAGAACATGTATGCAGACGTACAATTTTCAATATCTTTAAGCAAACATAAGAAGGCGCGTATGTCAATGATTTAAACTACAAATGAAGTAACTGTTTATTCAAGTTGGTGAGGAATTACAATACATGAAGGAGGCCTTAAATATCTTTAGAGATGGATAGGTCAGGGGTCATCAAGTATATTTACTTTTATCAGGTATTTGTCATCCTGTCAAAATCATTCTTATTCTGTAATAGAGGAGAATGGGGCGTGGCGTCCCCAAAGCAACACTATCCTTCAACTTATAACACGATCGCAAAAACTTTCGTGAAAATCAACCTGTTTTCAATAGCTGGTGCGTCACTATTGGAATGCGTGAACATGAGAATGACGTATTACGTAACCTGAACATTATTTATATTGGTGGTATTCTCGAAAGAGGACTAACTTTAGTCTATGGTTTAATACCCCGGTGTACATGGGTGGTATTCACGAAAGAGGACTAACTTTAGTCCATGGTTTAATACCCCGACTAAGTATGGAGTGTCCATATGAATATATTTTTGAATAATTTGATATGTCCCTGAATAACCATGATAACATAATATTATGTCTTAATATTTTAACAATGACATGTAACATCATAACAATCGGGACGGATTTTTATGTCACATGTTCATGTAGTCCCATATACATCTTTTTGTGTACAGTGATTGCAACTTTACCAAGACTGGGCCAAATTTCGTATCATTTTGCTGATTTCAGAACCTTGCAGTACACAACAATACTTATTTGCTAGATGATCGACCTTTTCTTATTGATTCCACACCGTCTCTTTCACAATTAAATCGCATGACCAGAACTCTACTTTATCTTTAAATACTAATATCTGATAATTTGGTATATTTCATGAAAGAGGAACTCAAGTTTGCTTTCAACACGCACCCGGCCTGTCGGGAAATGCATTGGTTAATATATCCTCTGATTTCTTGTTTCGAATAGTCATTAAACTTCAGTGAAAGTAAATGTGTTATATAAACATAAGAATTGAGAAATGCACGTACAGCTTCTATTTCCTGATATGATAATTTACAGAATAACGCCAAGATTAATATCTCTAGCATCCGTTGTGAAAGGTATTATATTTCTTGCGGTTTGGGGGATAGATTCTTTACTGTTACAGTAGTCTTAAATACTAATTTCTTGTATATTTCTTGAAAGAGGATATTAAGCATACTTTCAACACGCACCTGGATGTCGGAACATGTTGTACATCTGCTTTGCTACAAAATATTCCATTTTGCTGCAGGCCTACTTCCCAGGTCGAAATTCCAATTGATACCAGTTGAAACCAGTAAGTATTTAAAACTGGTATCTACTGTTTCCAACTGGGCTTAACTGGTACCAGTTGATACCAGTTGAAACAATTTGGAAAACTGTAAGCATAACATTAGGATACTTTGTTTGCAAGATCATGGTTAGTGAATTTCCCCATATGTTCACAATGTAGGCCTAGGCCGAATACGAGATGGGTGTTATTTCCTGTTATCTTGAACCTTCATGATCTTTCTTTCTTCATCCGGAAGAGGTCACCTCAGATGATATAGAGGTTAACAGAGACTGCACATGTTCCAGAGAACTATTAAAAAGGTATATGAAAACCAAAGAGAGAGAGAGAGAGATTGAGAGAGAGAGATTGAGAGAGGGAGGGTGGAGAGAAAAAGAGAGAAAGTGAGAGTGAGAGAGGGGGATATAGAGAGAGGATCAGAGAGAGAGAGAGAGAGAGAGTAAGGAATTATTGTCTGACAGTGCTTCAACGTTATGGAACAATCTCCTGGAACATCTAAAAAACATTGACTCCAGCGTAAGTTTAAGATTGCTTTTAAAGACGCACTTATTTAACATTTCATTCATCCATTTTTGTCTGTTACCTGGTACATCTTGTCTTTGTATTCTGAGAAGAAATGGTAGAGGTAACATAATTTTCATAGTAATATGTCAATGTATATACTGCTGTATTTTTGCTTTGTGAAGAGTTATTTTGTAATACGTGGTGCTTTTAAATGCAAATGAAACTGATCATTTTCTGTCTCTTAAAACCACCTTATCTTTCATTATACCCTCTCTTATTTATCATTATAGTATGTTGAGAGCTAGTCTTATGACAAGGCCTCGTGACTCTAGCTGATATTAGTCTAGATACCCGGGGTGAACGCGCGACCGAGAAAATCAGGCCAGTTAGAAAGGGGTGAGCTGTTTCATCGGTGTCACACCGATAGAATGAAAAATTTCTTATGCTCTTGAGCAGGAGAATTTAATAACCTATTTCCCTTCTTTTCATCGGCTATTTAATCGGCTTTTTCTCCTCTGTAGCATTCATACTGGCCGTTTCATCGGATGCGTCCGGATGCTTCCGATGAAAATCAGGCCAGTTTGAAAGGGATATCACACACACACTCTCTTACTCGTGTCAAACATATGAACACAATATACAATATAATGGACACTCATATACGCTCATGTAAAGGCTGCCATCTGCCCGCCACCATTTACAACTAAGATTTAAGTTGTATTTTGCGAGCTGTTGCTACGGACAACCAATAACATGTACATGATGAATGTAATGTAACATGAAATTCACACCACTTTCTTAAAACAAGAAAAACAGAACTAACAAAAACCACGTGTATCTTCATTTAAGTATATGAAGAGTATATTTATTTATAATCATTGTTGTACTTTTCCTTCAATTCAAGTCTATTACCAAACAAAAACAAAGGAGGGAGGGTTATAGGGCCTATGGAAAATTTAGAATTGGAAGGGCGTCCTGGATTGAAAATGTTAATGTCTGGTGGGGAGGGGCGAGGCAAATGTAAACAAAATCAGTGGCGTCGAATGTAAAAATGAAAAGAACAAGGCAACATTGAAATTTAATTGAAGAGGGGCACAATATGAAAGATCATTGAAGACGATGGCGAGAATGTTTAATTAATCGAACACTAAAAATATGAAAAAATTACTTGTTAAGTGGGCTATTGATCTCTGCAATTTGAATAATAACCATTGATAAACGAAAAAAAAAATATACACAAAACAAGAGGTCCAAAATAGATTAAGATAGACGGTGAAATGGGGTCATTATTTTTGCCTTCATATACTGAACTGAAATTTGTTAATGTATTTTCCATTTTATTCCAAGTTTATTTCTCCCCTCCCTAACTCTGACCTTTGTTCTACACTTTTAGTTCAGATTGATCGTAACGCATGCGCATTGTCTAAATCAGCTAAGAAGAGCCCTTGCAGTATGCCCTCAGCCTAGTCTCACTGTGCAGACACTGTTACGCACAGCGACTTACAGGATATATGCCTAGTACAAGTAGGCCTGCAGCAAAGAAAGTACACTTTGTTTGCGAGATCATGGTTAGTGAATTTCCCCATATTTTCACAATGTAGGCATATGCCGAATACGAGGTGGGTGTTATTTCCTGTTATTTTGATCTCTCATGATCTTTCTTTCCTCATCCGGAAGAAGTCACTTCAGATGATCTAGGGGTGAACAGAGTCTACAAAAGATCCAGAGAACTATTAAAAAGGTATATGAAAACCAAAGAGAGAGAGAGATTGAGAGAGGGAGGTTGGAGAGAAAAAGTGAGAGTGAGAGAGGGGGATATATATATATATAGAGAGAGAGAGAGAGTAAGGGATTATTGCCTGACAAAGTCTACGTAGTCATAACAAATTAATAAAAGATTGGAATAAGAAAGAGAAGAAAAAGGTAACATAATTTTCATATACACGTCAATGTATACCGCTTTGTTTTGCTTTGTGAAGAGTTATTTTGTAATACTTGGTGCTTTTAAATGTAAATGAAACTCATTATTACTGTCTCTTAAAACCACCTTATCTTTCATTATACCCTCTCTTAGTTATAATAATAATAATAATAATACATAATATTTATTAGGCGCTTAATACTGGTGTCTCTAAGCGCACTATAGTCCGACTAAAAAAAATATTTACCAAAACTTATACATCTGTTCTTTATTCAATAAATGATACATATATAATAATACAAATACGAGTGAGGTCAAACATACATGAGGTCAAACATAGGATCAAACATAAGATCGAACAAACAAGAAATAAGAGGGTGTGCACCTCCTTTGACCGACTCACAACTGCAAAATATAACACATTAATTAAAAAGGTGCGTTTTCAGCAAGGACTTGAATTGGTCAAGAGAATGAATATTATGAAAGTGTGCTGGTAATTTATTCCAAAGGATAGGGGCATTTACTGAGAAAGCTCGATCGCCATATTTTGTAACGGTACGAGGTCCAAGGGTTAGCTGCAAGGTTGATGATGATCTAAGAGGTCTTAAAGAACTAGAAGAACGTAAGGAAATCAAATCTGAAAGATATTTAGGGGCTTGGCCATGGAGAATTTTGTATGTAAGAAGAAGAACTTTAAATGTTGTACGATGGTGTATGGGAAGCCAATGAAGAGAACGCAATATTGGGGTTATGTGCTCAAACTTTCTCGAGAGAGTAACAAGCCTTGCAGCAGTATTCTGAATTCTTTGAAGTGGAAGTAGGTACGAATGCGGAAGGCCAGAAAAAATTGAATTACAATAATCAAGGTGGGAGGATACAAATGCATGGGTTAATTTTGCAGTTGTGGGCCGGTCAAGTAGTTTCCTAATTTTCCCAATTTTAAAGATGCCAAAAGATGCCGATTTACATACGTTTTTAATATGCTGCTGAAATGTGAGATTTTTGTCGATTAAAATACCAAGGTCTCGAACGTATTCACTACCCTTCAGTGAACCATCTCCGGTAACCAAGTCGGGGAAGGAATCGGTGTTTCTGAATTTGGAAGTAATGTGGATCATTTCAGATTTCCGTTCATTCAGGCAAAGACTATTGTTAGAAGACCAGAACCTAATGTCTTCAAGGCAATTGCTGAGTTTCTGAGTCGCATCATCCTTCCCGTTAGGCTTAAGAGTTATATAAATCTGAGTTATCATTATAGTCTGTTGAGAGCCAGAAGTGCGTTAACTCTGTGTTGAAGTATATGAGTTAACGCACTTCTGGTTCCAAACAGAATTACTGTACGTACTCTCTCTCTCTCTCTCTCTTTCTATCTCTCTCTCACACACTCTCTCTTTCTCTTGTTCTCACTCTTACACTCCGGCTTTCTCGTGTCAAACATAATGCAATGACACAATGCAAACTTATATACGCTCATGTACATGCTGCCATCTGCCTGCCACCATTTACAACTTAGATTAAGTTGTATTTTGCGAGCATGTTGCTACGGACAACCACTAACATGAACATGATGAATGTAATGTAACAATAAAAACACAATAAACCAAAAAACCATGTTCATATTCATTTTATTATAATAAAGATTATATATATTTCCAATCAATTTGGTTTACTTTCCCTTCAATTCAAGTATATTACCCCCCCCCCCCTCACCCTACAAAAAGTGACATAAGCATACATAATGAAGTAGAAAAGTGGACAGCAATGCAAATGTAAACGGCATTTGATTATTAAAGCTGAAGAAAATTGATGTATAACAGCCAATATTCAAGAGTGGGAAAACAACACAAAATTCATTTAAAAAATATAACTTTATTTGAAAAAAGTACTTATATAGCGGGTACATCAAACTTTTTCTGACTCTGAATTAAGGCTTTTTATTAGAAAACGTAGATTTAAGGCCTAGTCAAAGATTAATCAATATAAACTTATCGATTTTGGCATTATTTGCAATGTACAATATCTGTTATGTTATAAAACAAAGCTTCCGTGTGTTATGAATAATTATATACCTCACTTAAGTAATCCAGCCATCTGATTGGTCGAAATTGCATTCATAAACTTCAACTGTTCCTGTAAAATTCCCGGTAACCATGCATAAAACATTTAATATTTTTAATAACCATGGTTATTAAAAAAATAGTTCAGTCTCCATGGTTACCCCATAGGTTTACATGTTAAAAAATGGTTTGACCGATCGAGGATACCGTATGTGTGCGAATAATTGGTCGGTAATTTCAATACAATTGAATCTCGATCGATCTTACCGACAATTTTATCTTGCATTGTTGACATGAAGACGAAAATAAACTTCCAAAAAAAAAAAAAAAAAACATCTGCCGATAGATCTTGATCTAAGTTCGTGCCAATATGCATTGCAAAAGTAAAAGAAGGGTGCTTTTGCGAAGCATTCATCACGCCGAAGCCGGTTTCAATCCATTTTAATCTGTTAATGTATATATTGTACAAAACTGCCGAATATTTAACAGCGCGCGATGGCCGAGTGGTGTAAGGCGTTGGTTTAAGATGCATCACTCATTGTACGCAAGAGTTCGACTCTCACCTTCGACAAAAAAAAAAGTATTTTTTATTTTTTATTTTTTAGTCTATTTTTTTCGGCATATAAAAGTATTAATGACTGCTTTAATATTCGAGAAATAGTTGTTTTTATACGCTCTCGGGAAGGTTAGAATTGGGCTATTCCCCTCGGCACGCCTCGGGTAATAGCACAATTCTAACCTTCCCTTGAGCTTATAAAAACAACTATTTCTCTCAAAGCAGTCATTAATACTATACTATCATTACGTTAATTAGCATTGGTTCAGTATAAGTTTGAAAACATTATTGTAAAATGATTTGTACACTGAAATTAACCTAGTCGAATAAAAGCATGTAAACACACGTGTATAAACCTAGAGGAAGTGTCGTTTATAACACCTGTGTGGAGAAATAAAGATCGTAGGTTCGAGCCTCAGCACTGCAGGTATGTCTTCAAACAAAACATTTTATCTGCATCGCTTCTTTAGCTCCACTGAGGTTTATTTGGTGGAATGTCTTTCTAAGTTTCGAAACAAGATACCCTATGCGATATAAATAAAAAGCACAAGTTATGCGTTTAAAAAAATGTTCTTAATGAGGGTAATTCGTTGTCCGACTAACTTTGAGGCAATTATACCCAATTTTGTTGATTTTTGCTCAGTTGTATAGTGACAAGGCGATTGATTGTGCTTTACACATTTAATACCCAAGTCTGGCATGGGAATTGCCTAAAGTTGGTCCTCCATATATTAATTTCCCTCGATCGGGATTTATTTTCATTTTATACTTTTAAGGATGTCCTGTTCTCATGAGACATGTAAGAGGTAATGATATGACGTCACATTGTTACAGAAGAAGAAAATCATATGATCCCTGGTGGACTATGTTTATAATGACGTCATGTTTATGTTGGTGTCATCGAGTGAGGTCAAGTAAGAGGCAAGGATATGACGTCACATTGTTACAGAAGAAGAAAATCATATGATCCCTAGTGGACCATGTTTATAATGACGTAATTTATATGTCGGTGTCATCTAGTGACGTCATGTAAGAGGTGAGGGTATGACGTCACATTGTGACAGAAGATGAAAATCATATGATCCCTAGTGGACAATGTTTATAATGACGTCATTTATATGTCGGTGTCATCTAGTGTCGTCATGTAAGAGGTGTGGATATGACGTCACATTGTTACAGAAGAAGAAAATCATATGATCCCTGGTGGACTATGTTTATAATGACGTCATGTTTATGTTGGTGTCATCGAGTGAGGTCATGTAAGAGGCAAGGATATGATGTCACATTGTTACAGAAGAAGAAAATCATATGATCCCTAGTGGACCATGTTTATAATGACGTAATTTATATGTCGGTGTCATCTAGTGACGTCATGTAAGAGGTGAGGATATGACGTCACATTGTGACAGAAGATGAAAATCATATGATCCCTAGTGGAAAATGTTTATAATGACGTCATTTATATGTCGGTGTCATCTAGTGACGTCATGTAAGAGGTGAGGATATGACGTCACATTGTTACAGAAGAAGAGAATCATATGATCTCTGGTGTACCATGTTCATAATAACGTCATTTATATGTCGGTGTCATCTAGTGACGTCATGTAAGAGGTGAGGATATAACGTCACATTAATACAGAAGAAGAGAATCATATGATCTCTGGTGGACCATGTTCATAATAACGTCATTTATATGTCGGTGTCATCTGGTGACGTCATACTTGTGTAGGTAGGGTTCTCAAAACCATCATCCGTATGTACCACGGGAGCCTGTAATAAGAACATTAACAAAAAACAGATGGCCGATAAATTGTGGAGTATAAAATGAATATGAATACTGGCTTTAATCCACCCATGGAATATACAGGCGGGCTCTTGTGCAATACTATACCTCATATAATACGACACTCTACTGAGTGTTTCGATTCATATCAACTCTGTTTTAAATATGAGAAAATGAATGCAGAAGTACTTTTTTTAATAACTTTAAAAGAACATAAGAAGGCGCGTATGTCAATGACTTAAAATATAAATGAAGTATACTGTTTATTTATGGACTAACTTTAGTCCATGGTTTAATACCCCGGTGTACATGGGTGATATGCTCGAAAGAGGACTAACTTTAGTCCATGGTTTAATACCCCGGTTTACATGAGTGGTATGCTAGAAAGAGGACTAACTTTAGTCCATGGTTTAATCCCCCGGTGTACATGGGTGGTATTCTCGAAAGAGGAATTACTTTAGTCCATGATTTAATCCCCCGGTGTACATGGGTGGTATTCTCGAAAGAGGCCTAACTTTAGTCCATGGTTTAATCCCCCGGTTATTAAAAAAACATGTTCATATGGACACGTGACATTCCATACTAGTCGAAGGATTACACGCTTTCGAGAATACCACCCATGTAAACCGGGGTATTTATGTTGCCCTTGACTTCATTTTTTTCGAAAATAGTTTTCAATAATTCTTGAGCAAGAACAAAACGAGACTTACAAAGGACTGGTAACGTGGTTCTATTTCTACCGGACTTTTCTCCATGTCTCTCAACACAATCTAAACAAATGAAAACATCAAAGATCGTTTGGCAACATTTTATGGAAAAGTAAGAAACAAATATGACTTCATTTTTAATAGCAGACAGGACAAGGGAAGTAGTTTTTTTTTTTAATTGCACACAATCATCATTATTATTATAGTAGTAGTAGCAGTAGTAGTAATGGTAGTGGTTGTGGTTGTAGTAGTAGTAGCAGTAGTAGTAACAGAAGTAATAGTAGTAGTAGTAGTAGCAGTAGTAGCAGTAGTCGTAGTCGTAGTCCCAGTAAAATAATTCAAATAATTATTATCATCAATTTGTTGTAATTGTTGTTGTTATTATTGTTGTTTTTGCTGTTGTTGTTGTCGTTTTATTTTAATACTACTGATAATATAATTCATTCTGAATGTTTATATTATTACTTACATCTCCCCCGAGCCCGTCAGGATCATAGGTGGGGTTTTCCATGTTAGTATGAAGGGCTTCTATCTCCAGCTTATAACTACACAACAAAGAAAGAAACACTTGTTGAAGTATAAACTTAACTCTTCTTGTAGTTGGGCCATTTCGTAATGTAACCAACTTTAACGCATTAATCTTTGTTGGAAGAGAGAGGAGTGAAAGAACTTGGAGTGGTGCTAATAGAGAATGCTAGGCACCGAGGATTGTGGAACTGCATTATCGCCAAAGCCAATCGATATGGCACTTAGAGAGAGAGAGAGAGAATGCCTCGTTACAAATTATGTTGTTCACCTTTAAAGAAAAATTGTCACAATACGAATTGCTTATATATTATTTTTGCTAGGTACGACAAACATTATGGCATGCCCTACTGGGAAACAATCATTCCTTAACAGCTGAATGAAATAATTTGTAGCGAGGCACTTAACAAAAATTGGTTACATTACAAAAATGGCCTATTAAAACCAGTATATTCGCAGATTAGTTACAAAATCTTGTCATTACGAACCATTTCGGTATTTCTCGTAGCTGGCTGTACATGGCCAGTTTGTGATACCCATATATTCAAATAGTATAGCATTCTGAAACCTTTCTTCTTTATCTAGAATTATGCAACCTGTATATTTATGGCACATGTAATTTCATTACACTAACGTGATTATGAACAATCAAATTTCAAAGTTGCTGGTCATCATCATTTGTATAATTTCTAGTTATCAGACTAGTGAACTAATTCTGCAGCTGTAAAATGCTTTCAAAATTTACCGGGCCGAGAAAAAAAAAATGTCTTTAGTTGATATTTAAAAAAAAAAAGATTAATATCACTAACCTTGAGCGTCTTTTAGTAATGAACCAAGCAACGATCACCAGTAAGATGACGGCTACGATCCCGCCAGTCACCCCAAGGGCTATTGCTAGAGGCTCTGTAACAAACAAAAAAGGGGATTTATGACGTAACCAGTGTATGTATGTTTTTTCTTTCCCCACACAAAGAATAAAAAGGGGATGATAGCGTACAGATGTACTCGCTTAATTAAAAAATTAAAAAGTAGACGCATATTGTGATCAACATACATACCAGTCCCCTTTTGGCCCCCTGTAAGTTGTATTTATACTGTATGATGTAAACTAAAAACTAGACACATATTGTGTACAATATACAAATGTACATACCGACACCCTTTTGGCCTTCTGTTCGCATCCCTGAAATATAAGGGGATATGAAATAGAATAAGAATGTAAACTAAACCAACAACAACAAAAACAAAAACAACAAGGAACAGTATCACAATTATAATAAGTATGATCTAAACGCAAGAGATTTAAAAGATAACAATACATTTATAGTTGTACTGATAACAATGGGTAGGCATAGTCTACTCGTAAATTATTAACATCACTAATTAAAATAAATTCTGATTAAAAGTTGGATTAAAATGCTTGATAGTTGCGTTTTGTATATCTGAGATGCATTTGAACAAACATTTTAGAAGATGACTTAAGAAGATGATTTAGGAACTGATTTGAATAAGGATTTGACAATGGAATGAAAGGAAGGATCGACCTTGAGTCATCTTACAATGTCAATGTCAATGTCAATGTTTATGTCAATCCATTTCATTCAATTCAATTCAATAATGTTTTTTTTATTAAAAACCAATGCCTCGCAGCCAAAATGCTGAATTGTGCATGTATACATATTCATGAGCTAGCTCTATTACATAACATCATATTTCATTTGTTACAATCAAACAGCATTGGTAATACCTAATATTACTCATGTGTAGCTATTTAAAATCAATCACTTTATATTATTTACATTTTAAAATTATATTAAATTTCACAATACTAATAATAAAAATTGATTGAAAAAAATACAATAAATAATATATAAATAATTCAAAAAACTAACACTGAAATCATTACACTTGTGTCCTTAGTCAGCAATATTATATGTTGCTATTTCATTAACTGTAAGTACATAATTATATAGTGATAGCTCTGTACAAAGATAAACATATTCCAGAGTGGGTTGTAAAACAAATAGTTTCCTACGTTAAAACTAAATCATAGTTGGATGCGTTTTAAAACATTAAATAATGATAAAAATATTAATCAAACATTGTAAATATATACATTCTATACAAATTCAACCTCTGCTTGCAACATAATAGTTACTAACCATTGGTCACAGTTGTCTCTGTCTTGGGCTGCTCTGTCTGGCCCGATGTGGTAATTGTTGGCCGAGGTGCGCCCTCTGTTGCCTTGGGAGTTCCAGTCCCAGAGCCAGTTGCTGATCAAAAATGCATTCCAATTATTCATTATTTAGAAGATATATAAGGTATGGCATTGGACAACGCCAATGTTATAGATTGATGTTACATACAGATTCATTATAGTGTAATTCACTTCACTCTCAACCAATGGGTTCAGGGTTCGAATCCTAACCCAACACTGATGTTAGAATCGGCTAAATTCAACCTTTGCTGGCAACAGAAATTATTATAGTTTTGATTAATGAAATCCTGTTTAGTGATTGGTCGACATAGCATGATTTTACCAAACATAACATTGCTATGATGTTACCGATAAGAAAAATGTGCTATACCGGGACGTCATCCATGGTATAGTGCACTATACCATGGCACAATACCATAGATGACGTCATAGATATGCGATCGATCAAGATCAATGTGATATCGGTGTTGGCCCGGTCGCGGTCGCGGTACGGTCGTCTGCGCTGCTCTCACCGCACTCTACACTATTTCAGTGCCAGTATACGTTATTGCTATTGTTATTATTTTGTATGAAGGTTGGTTTGAAAAATATAAAACAAATATATCATGCACTATTTCAAGCCACTTATGAAATTATGGAATCCTCGGCGACATAAATAGCACTTTTTCTTCGGGGCTACGCCCTCAGAAAAAAAGTGCTATTCCTGCCACCTCGATCCATAATTTCAACTAGAACCTCTCAGTGCCTGGTACATTTATTTACTAACCAAAGGTCACAGTTGTCTCTGTCTTCCCCGATGTGGTGAGCGTTGGACGAGGTGAGCCCTCTGTTGCCTTGGGAGTTCCAGTCCCAGAGCCTGTTGCTGACGTCATAGTTGAACGGGGTACTTTGGGTGATGTGCTGGGGAGTTCAACCCTTGCCGCAGGTGGAGTAACTGCAAAGTAATATCAGAATGATTAGTCAGGTCTATTAATCTTTTTCCTAATTTGGAGCTGGTCGACACGAGGTTTGTATGGGTGTACAGGCAGAATTGAGTGATAGTAAGAGTTACAGACTCTCACTGAACAAGGACCATGGACATTATTCAAACAGTTTTGTTCCGTTAAACGTTTTGTAATACATGTATATTCACATATATGGATGCTTCTTTCTTTGGGACCTAGTGACGAGCGTTATTCCATGGACTTGTTATTTATAAATGATTTACAATACTTGGTATTTAGTCTCAATACGTTACGTGTTACTGTGTTGGGCAAGCCTCGGCAAGCTTTTAAGAAGAGCCTTTTGATTTAGAAGTATTCATGAATTTGAATAATATATCACAGTTTATTTTAAACACCAGAACCTAAACCATTAACCATCACTCACCAAACAATGTGCCCAGCCCGAGGTTCATAAAGGTTTATTCACACATTACTCTAAAAACCACTCAAAATCTACTTTAAAATTGATTAAAAAAACTAATTACACAATGCTTTAATAGTCATTTTATTTTGCCGCTGTATTGTTTTTAGTTTCTTTGTCGCTTCATGCATGAACAGGGCATTCTAACCATCACATGTTGGTATGAACAGAGCATTCTTACCATCACATGTTGGTATGAACAGGGCATTCTTACCATCACATGTTCGTATGAACAGGGCATTCTTACCATCACATGTTGGTATGAACAGGGCATTCTTACCATCACATGTTCCTGATACAGGGTTCAGATCATCTAATCCAATATCACTTCGGTTCCCATTACCAACTATACCTTGGAACTCAAACTGTGGATCAAAACGAGAATAGGAGGGAGGAAATGTGTTTGATATGAATACTGAGCGACAGAGTAGAAAGGGTTGTATCGTAGAGGGCAGTATAAAGAAGATCAGCCTAGGGAGGTTCATGACACGCGGAGGATAAGCACTTTGCTGATCTAAATATCCAAATCTGTATCAAATGCTGTCATTATCTTCACATCTTTTTTTATTCTTTTATCATCTGCATCTTATCAAATGTACAAGTGGGCTTTTTCAAAGGGCTAAGATGTAAACTTTACACTTGAATCTTGAGATAATGTAATTGTTATGACTATCATCTTTGACAACGTACTGACAAAAATACAAATAAATCACATTGCATCACTTCTAAAACATTTAAGGAGAATTTTCAGATGAGATGAGGGCTTAAAAGAATGGTCAAAATCTATTGCCAGCAATTATGTTTTTATTTATTTTGTAGAAACTGACGAATCATTGCCTTAATAATATCATATATAAAGTACTTTCAGTAATTCATTTATAAAAGGGCTATTAGTTTTCACGTTACTGGATGAATAACATCATTCAAGTAACTTCCTAGGAAAGGTCAGACACGTCTAACACGTTCATACCGTAGCAGCTTTGCTGTAAGGTACGGTAGCTTGCAACCAACCGGAAGAGCTCTGTTGACCACTCAGTCTCCAGATTAACGTCTTACTACCACCTTCCATTTCATCTCTACACGATAGGAAGAGAGTGTGTGAGGGCGTGTGAGAGAGAGAGAGAAAGAGAGAGAGAGAGAGGGAGAGGGAATAGAAAGAAAGAAATAAAGAAAGAGACACAGAGAGAGAGAGAGACCACAGAGTGGGGGGGGGGTGGTAAATTAAAAAACACAACACACATTTATTTTGTAGAAACTGACGAATCATTGCCTTAATAATATCATATATAAAGTACTTTCAGTAATTCATTTATAAAAGGGCTATTAGTTTTCACGTTACTGGATGAATAACATCATTCAAGTAACTTCCTAGGAAAGGTCAGACACGTCTAACACGTTCATACCGTAGCAGCTTTGCTGTAAGGTACGGTAGCTTGCAACCAACCGGAAGAGCTCTGTTGACCACTCAGTCTCCAGATTAACGTCTTACTACCACCTTCCATTTCATCTCTACACGATAGGAAGAGAGTGTGTGAGGGCGTGTGAGAGAGAGAGAGAAAGAGAGAGAGAGAGAGGGAGAGGGAATAGAAAGAAAGAAATAAAGAAAGAGACACAGAGAGAGAGAGAGACCACAGAGTGGGGGGGGGGGGTGGTAAATTAAAAAACACAAACACATTGTTTGAGATGAAGGGGGAATTGTTGAAGAGTACATATAAGAAATAATTAGGAACATAAATAAAGAAAGAGTGAGAGAAGGGATGGTGAGTGTAAGGGGAGGAAGAGAGTGGATTGAAGAGATAAGTGAAAGAGAATGCAATGAAACAAGTGTTAATTTCGGCCCATCATTTTCAAATCGTATACTGAGTATACTGACATCATGGATATGTACATGCCGATAATAATAATACTAATAATAATAATAGTGGGTTCTTGTATAGCGCTCATGTCAGTCAGATTTGACCCTCCGGGCGCTCCCGATCACTTCAATGTTTCCTCCATTTTACCCTATCATTAGCTATAACGTGATTTATACTTGTATACAATTCCATGACGAAATTGTACACAATATTATACAAAATAAACATGGCTTAATCGTTGTTGGAGGTAGCATCACAATTCTATAACGGCTTAAATGTCAGGAGAGGGAAATAAAGTCCAAGTACTTCATACATTGGAATTGCAATAAATTCGGAACCTGAAACTATAGGCTTAGATAGTAGGGATGGTCTATAAATGCCCCCTCCCAATAAAAAGAAATCCTGATGGATTTAGAGGACGTACATGAAGAGTTGGAGTGTTCCTGTGTCGCTGCCAGTCATACTGTACCAGAACGTTAGACACATATCTTGAGCCTCGGTGGAAGGAGAGAACGTAGATGAGAGCTTGGCGGACTGACCAGGCCCATGTGGATCAGCAGAACTCATTAGAAGATAAAAACCTATTAAAACAATTAATATAGAAAGCTTAAATCTGTCAGTGCCAAGTTGGTTATTTGATGATGCAGATCCAAATCAAATGATTGGTTGAGAGTTGACACGTGACCAGCTATTTATTTTCACCCGGTTTGTTATCGGACAAGAGATTCATACAAGCATTTATCTGTCGTTGTCAAATCGACGATATTATTAAACATGATGACGCAAAACCTTAATGAAATGATTGATTGAGAGTGGACACAAGACCTGGCATTTACTTTTGTGTGATTTTGTAGAAAATCCTAATATAAATGGTCATTAGAATTAACGATGTGCCAGTCAGTCGAGAAGAAAGCATATCAGTTGACTCTTGATCTGTGACATTAAGGTTGAGAGTGATTTATCTCATGACAATGATCCTTCTGGAGTTAGAAGAATTATCCGCCCTTCGTACCTTTAAAACATTCCCAACACCCTCTGCTTACTTCTCGAGTGCCAGGCTCATCTACAGATACTTGTTGTAGATAATAACTACTAACGCCCAAACCTCGCCTTGCTTAGGTGTCATAGCAGGATGTAACGTCCCCTTGAACCTATAGAAACAGCCATGCCTCTCATAGCAGTAAATATACTAGATAGTCTAGGGTTATAACGAAATATATATGTGTTGAACGGAGGGAAAGTTAGTCAACCCCTTCCTCCCCATACACTTTGCGACTTGTGATACCATGGAGTCTCGATATACATGTTTCATGAAACTTGTCATGAGTAGAGCAAGACAAAGTTTATTATAAACTACGGACATTATTTTATGTTATAGATGTGTCAGTTCTTGTATCATGAAACAGAGTCTTTAGGTTTGAATATTCACCTGCAGGTGTTCTTAGAGTGTGGTCCGTATCTGGTCCTGTTCCAGGGGTGGTTGTTGGTCCATTCCACCGGATCCAATTGAAGTCACTGCCCTCTACGTTCTCCCAGCTACAGAAGCTCTCCTCAAAGTCACAACTCACTACAGATAGAAAGGGGAAAATACATTTTTAAAAACAGGCGTTAAAGGCATCGTTTAACAACGTTACATCTGAGAGGCATGGTCCAACGTGCTATCAGTGTTTGTGATATGATATCATATTGAAGCAATAAAGAAATTGCGCCTCAAAATGATCATGAAGTGCTTCAAAAAAAGTTAAAATATTTGAGTGACGGATTTTACCACGTTAGGCTGTAGTGTTATAAAATTTGTTAGGAAAACGAAAAATGTAATTTTGATTTCCACTCATAAATTTCTTGATAATCAGACAGGCGATCGGCTTGTAGAAGTCATGGGATTCCTGACTGACCTAAAAGTTTATAATTATGATTGCAGCATGAGCTAAATCCAGGATTTCGTTTCAGAATCTGAGGCAATGTTACCGAGTTACTTTAAGACTTGCGAATGTTGACCCCTGGTTTCATTGGTGACAAAGATGCAATATATTACAAAACCAAAATATGTGGACTAATATAACCGAATTGGAAAATTACAGGCAAATAGATATTCAAAGTAAAATATATTTTCTAACAATCTGGAGTAATATTAATATTAACTCGACGGAGGCGAGACTTACAGCAGCTTCTTTCTACGGCATCTACGGAGTCAATAGCGATGTCGCCCTCTGTTCCATTCCCGACCACGCCCTGAAAGATGATTTCATATCCATTAGAATGAACCTCGATCGATTCTCTCTTCCAGTTCGGTCCCTGGTTACCAGATACAGTCATCAGTGTGGAGGGGACGGCGGAATTAGCGTTCAGCTGGAAATAAAGAGAGATACAAAAAAAGCATATATCCAGTCAAATCCTGTAATTCTTTAGAGCACTAATATTTAGCGCATTAACAACGGTGCTGATAAGAAAGAACAAAATATTGTCAACGATTAACCCGAGAAAGGTATGGGGTATTTGCTAGTTGTGAGCAATATGAAATAGATATGTCTTAAGTTGACGTTTGAAAGCAGACAACATATTACAAGTAATCATACAAATATATAAGCCCGAATGTTTTACAATAAAGTGACAAGTAAAAGATTGTGTTTCGAGGACTTCGCACGTAGAGCAACTCAGTTTGTTATCTGACTCACAGAGTTTTAATATATTGAAAGATTAAGAGAAGTCAAGTGGGAAGGATATCCCACCGCTGCCACTAGATTTTAAATGAAGTAAACAATGTCAATTTCTAATACAGGATTTATCATTACATCATTAATAAATCAGTTTCAAATAACACAACAACCAGACAATGTCAGATTGTTTCCCTGCTACCACGAAATTTTAAGTCAGATCTTTAATACATGTTCATAACCATGAACGGGTTTAAAGGGGTGGAGGGCTTCTGGGGCGTCCGGGTTCTAGCTTTCATATTCTACATGTGCCTTGCGAATATTAGGAGAGGAGGGTTTGATTTTGATTTTGGTTTAATTTTTTTTGTTTTTTTGTTTGTTTGGGGGTAGGGGAGTCTCAATTCCCCCTCCTAACCCCTCTAAAACCCCTCCTGTTCAAAACGTCTCAGAACAGAGAGGTGGATTCTTACCAGGATTTCCAGGCTGCCAATGTTCTTCCCGTTCATGTGATAGTAAAACGACCAGCATGATGACTTTTCTGAGTCATGTGACATATGTGGACCAATCAGACGAGCCGTATCGCCCTCAAGTTGTGGAGGATCAGCTTCAATATACATGTAGTGACCTGGAAGTGAAAAGGTAATAATACATTATACATGTAGTGACCTAGTGAAAAGGTAATTACACGCGATACACCATTTGTATTAACGAATAAGCAGTTACTAAAAAACAAGACTTCGTTAATGACATAATTTCGTCGCTCAAATGAGAAGGAAAAGTTTTGAATACCATAGAAGATATCTGTTTTACAACCGTCACATATTTTCCCATCAATTTGATTTTCACTTATAAACTAACAGCAGTAAAACCTATGCGACATTTGTTGTTAAATTAAAACAACAACACTCGATCGTTTGCTTTTCTTCAACCACTTCATCGAAATTGAAAATATAATCAAATTGAACATTAGAAAAGTGAACAAAACTTCAAACCGTCATAACGATTTTTGATATCGTGCCACTTTTTCGTACCTTCCAGCAAGCCACAATTGTTAAGTTTTGCTTGGGTATAGGTTTTTTGGGGGGTATAAGTATTGTTTAAGTATGAATACATGTATCGACCTGCATCACTACAATAAACGTTTAATCCTTGGTGAGAATACTAGTTAGGTAGCTGGTCAATCATTAATATGTATCGGTTAGCTTCCCCTGCATTATCCTTCCAAAAGAAGGATAATTTTGCCGGTGAACGCGTGGCATCTCTCCCGGGCATTATCCGGATAATGCCGGAGAAAGTCAGTTTATATTAGGACAAATGTATCCCTTATCGGCCATTAACCGGATAATGGCTTCGAATAGAAACACGCTGTATGTTTGGAGGCAGGAGGGATTTTAATCTGAATATGATAATATGAGTTCTTGCTCTTCTGGTTCCAACAGACTGAATGTTTAAATTCCTACCGTATTGTGTGTTATACGTCACATCCTCAGAGGGTCCTGTATTGTCTGTGGGCGTGGCCCCAGACCATCGCAACCAATCAAAATCATCGGTTTGGTCGTTACGGTAACCACATATACTCGGGCTTTCAAACTCACAGGTCGATGTTGCTGATGAGGAAAAGAATTCAAGATTCAAGATTTCAAGATTTCAAGATTTATTCATTCCATTCAATAAAAAACATATATGTAGATAAAAGATAATACAAGTGTGAAAAATGAAATAAATAAGTTATACAAACATCAGAAGATCACTGATCAGTACATTTAAAGGCAAAGATATTAAATGGAATCTGGGTCACTGCAAAAGTTCAAATAAATTTGAACTTGTCGAGGCTGTGCCAAAGGTTTGAATTAAAATAAAGAGAAATGACAAAGAGGATGAAATCATTTTATACAACGGTTATTCAACCATACAAAAAGTTAGAGGGATTGTGACGTTTCAATACGATATACAGTAAATATCATCGGCTTTAAAGCCTATCTGCACTTGTTTGGCCAGGCGGGATTATACCTCCCTGCGTGGTCACTGACAGGTGGTTATCTCATCAAATCAGCTCTCAATTACCGTAAGAAAAAGGGAATCATGGGGACCAACGGGTACCTCTTTGGCAATGTTTGCTATATAAACTTGAAGGGCGTAAGTAGCTATAAGTAGTAAAGTTGGGTTTTAATATGAAGGGAACATCCGCGATGTTTAGCCAATGACTAAACTATCATTCTAGCGGTGAGGTGACGATACTTCCAAAGTCCAACGAACCATTATATATTAACCTCGGCATCGAGCCAGGGTGGAATATGACGTCACTCGATTGCCAGTTCATATACCTTCACTTTAATCCTAGGTAAGGTACATTTTATACGAAAACATTTATAATTATCAAGGTGATATTAAACATCAATAAAATATTAATAGTAATTACCTGCACATTGTCCATCGTATATACTAACATCATCCAGGCCTATATCTCCATAGTAGATGTGACCAACCACTCCTTCAAAAACCACCTGATCAGACAAAATGCAAGGATAACAAAGTATAGAAATAATGGAGTTAATCTAAGTGCAATTAATCTTTCAAGAACGAAAATATTCGCAATATTGAACGAAATAAATAAAAAGAGAGAATATGGAGAGAGAAAAAAAAAGAATTGGACCGAGCTGCAATATTCCGTATTTATGATTTATATACCTACACGTATACAAGAGATTCACGGTACAGTCAAACCTGCTTTAGTGGCCACCTGTCTACAAAGACCACATTTTTTGTTTTCCTTGAAATTATTTTCTCATTGAAGCATGTACTAATGGAACCCATCTACAAAGACTATCTATGTACAAAGACCACCTTTTATGTTTCCCTTATGCGGTCGCTATAGACAGGTTTGAATACAATTCCTTTATACAGTGCAATCTGTCTATAACGACCACCCTGGGGATACAATAAACGTGGTCGTTATAGGCTGGTGGTTCGTATGTACAGGTGCCTATAGTACATGTTTTAATGAGGAACCATTTTCAAGAGAAACAAAATATGTGGTCTTTGTAGACAGCTGGTCACTGAAGCAGGTGATATCTGACTGGTTCATTGAGCTGCACGTTACCTAGCAACCAATCACCAGACCGCTCCCCTACCATGGTCCATACCAGTCGAAGCTGAGGCTGACCATCATTGCGACGGGTATAGACGTTGAGGGCGTCCACTGCCATACCATACATGTGATACCAAAACGTCACACATTGACTGGCCGAGGATTGAACCATGGGCGTGGTCAGGCGAGCCTTGTTACTAGCCTGGGGTCCAGAGGTTTCAATGAACACATAATAACCATCCGCTGTACGTGGGGGTAACAATCATGTAAGAGGAAATATAATACACGATTTCAAGAGTACGTATGTGCCTACATGGGCGCCATTTTAAATTGCGAGTAACTTTTATTTGATGCAGCACGCAAAACTCGTGTATGTGAGCGCGCAGCGCAAGCAGTGACGCAACAATACATGCGCGTCTGAAAATATTGATTGTTAATGATATAAGAACTGCAACGTGATTGAGAAATTATGATGTCACATTGTCTGTTGATAGCAAGAAGGGCATCAGGTCCAATACATTTACACAGATTCAACGCACTTCCGGTTCTCAACAAGCGATATCAATTATACATCTCTCTCTCTCCCTCTCGTATATTCTATTCTATATAAGGTTTCCACAATCTCTCTCTCTACCTCTCTGATATGCCTGCTCCCTGTCTATCTCTTCCCATCTCTCTCTCTCTCTCTCTCTTTCTTTCGCTCTCTCTCCCTCTCGTATATTCTATTCTATATAAGGTTTCCACAATCTCTCTCTCTACCTCTCTGATATGCCTGCTCCCTGTCTATCTCTTCCCATCTCTCTCTCTCTGTCTCCTCCCTCTTTCTTTCTCTCTCTCTCCCTCTCGTATATTCTATTCTATATAAGGTTTCCACAATCTCTCTCTCTACCTCTCTGATATGCCTGCTCCCTGTCTATCTCTTCCCATCTCTCTCTCTCCCTCTCTCTACCTCTCTACCTCTCTGATATGCCTGCTCCCTGTCTATCTCTTCCCATCTGTCTCTCTCTCTCTCTCTCTACCTCTCTACCTCTCTGATATGCCTGCTCCCTGTCTATCTCTTCCCATCTCTCTCTCTCTCTCTCTCTTTCTTTCGCTCTCTCTCCCTCTCGTATATTCTATTCTATATAAGGTTTCCACAATCTCTCTCTCTACCTCTCTGATATGCCTGCTCCCTGTCTATCTCTTCCCATCTCTCTCTCTCTGTCTCCTCCCTCTTTCTTTCTCTCTCTCTCCCTCTCGTATATTCTATTCTATATAAGGTTTCCACAATCTCTCTCTCTACCTCTCTGATATGCCTGCTCCCTGTCTATCTCTTCCCATCTCTCTCTCTCTCTCTCTCTACCTCTCTACCTCTCTGATATGCCTGCTCCCTGTCTATCTCTTCCCATCTCTCTCTCTCCCTCTCTCTACCTCTCTACCTCTCTGATATGCCTGCTCCCTGTCTATCTCTTCCCATCTCTCTCTCTCTCTCTCTCTCTACCTCTCTGATATGCCTGCTCCCTGTCTATCTCTTCCCATCTCTCTCTATCTCTCTCTCTCTCTCTACCTCTCTGATATGCCTGCTCCCTGTCTATCTCTTCCCATCTCTCTCTCTCTCCCTCTCTCTACCTCTCTACCTCTCTGATATGCCTGCTCCCTGTCTATCTCTTCCCATCTCTCTCTCTCTCCCTCTCTCTACCTCTCTACCTCTCTGATATGCCTGCTCCCTGTCTATCTCTTCCCATCTCTCTCTCTCTCTCTCTCTCTCTACCTCTCTACCTCTCTGATATGCCTGCTCCCTGTCTATCTCTTCCCATCTCTCTCTCTCTACCTCTCTGATATTCCTGCTCCCTGTCTATCTCTTCCCATCTCTCTCTCTCTCTCTCTCTACCTCTCTACCTCTCTGATATGCCTGCTCCCTGTCTATCTCTTCCCATCTCTCTCTCTCTGTCTCCTCCCTCTTTCTTTCTCTCTCTCTCCCTCTCGTATATTCTATTCTATATAAGGTTTCCACAATCTCTCTCTCTACCTCTCTGATATGCCTGCTCCCTGTCTATCTCTTCCCATCTCTCTCTCTCTCTCTCTCTACCTCTCTACCTCTCTGATATGCCTGCTCCCTGTCTATCTCTTCCCATCTCTCTCTCTCCCTCTCTCTACCTCTCTACCTCTCTGATATGCCTGCTCCCTGTCTATCTCTTCCCATCTCTCTCTCTCTCTCTCTCTACCTCTCTACCTCTCTGATATGCCTGCTCCCTGTCTATCTCTTCCCATCTCTCTCTCTCCCTCTCTCTACCTCTCTACCTCTCTGATATGCCTGCTCCCTGTCTATCTCTTCCCATCTCTCTCTCTCCCTCTCTCTACCTCTCTACCTCTCTGATATGCCTGCTCCCTGTCTATCTCTTCCCATCTCTCTCTCTCTCCCTCTCTCTACCTCTCTACCTCTCTGATATGCCTGCTCCCTGTCTATCTCTTCCCATCTCTCTCTCTCCCTCTCTCTACCCCTCTACCTCTCTGATATGCCTGCTCCCTGTTTATCTCTTCCCATCTCTCTCTCTTCCCATCTCTCTCTCTCTCTCTCCCTCTCTCTACCTCTCTACCTCTCTGATATGCCTGCTCCCTGTCTA
>JAVYIG010007963.1:30000-32500 GCA_035222895.1 Strongylocentrotus droebachiensis
GATATGCCTGCTCCCTGTCTATCTCGTCCCATCTCTCTCTCTCTCTCTCTCTTTCTTTCGCTCTCTCTCCCTCTCGTATATTCTATTCTATATAAGGTTTCCACAATCTCTCTCTCTACCTCTCTGATATGCCTGCTCCCTGTCTATCTCTTCCCATCTCTCTCTCTCTCTCTCTCTCTACCTCTCTACCTCTCTGATATGCCTGCTCCCTGTCTATCTCTTCCCATCTCTCTCTCTCTTTCTCTTTCTTTCGTTCTCTCTCCCTCTCGTATATTCTATTCTATATAAGGTTTCCAAAATCTCTCTCTCTACCTCTCTGATATGCCTGCTCCCTGTCTATCTCTTCCCATCTCTCTCTCTCTGTCTCCTCCCTCTTTCTTTCTCTCTCTCTCCCTCTCGTATATTCTATTCTATATAAGGTTTCCACAATCTCTCTCTCTACCTCTCTGATATGCCTGCTCCCTGTCTATCTCTTCCCATCTCTCTCTCTCTCTCTCTCTACCTCTCTGATATGCCTGCTCCCTGTCTATCTCTTCACATCTCTCTCTCTCTCTCTCTCTCTACCTCTCTACCTCTTTCTATATCTCTCTCTTTCTCTCTCTCTACCTCTCTGATATGCCTGCTCCCTGTCTATCTCTTCCCATCTCTCTCTCTCTCTCTCTCTACCTCTCTGATATTCCTGCTCCCTGTCTATCTCTTCCCATCTCTCTCTCTCCCTCTCTCTACCTCTCTACCTCTCTGATATGCCTGCTCCCTGTCTATCTCTTCCCATCTCTCTCTCTCCCTCTCTCTACCTCTCTACCTCTCTGATATGCCTGCTCCCTGTCTATCTCTTTCCGTCTCTCTCTCTCTCTCTCTCTACCCCTCTACCTCTCTGATATGCCTGCTCCCTGTCTATCTCTTCCCATCTCTCTCTCTCTCTCTTTCTACCCCTCTACCTCTCTGATATGCCTGCTCCCTGTCTATCTCTTCCCATCTCTCTCTCTCTCTTTCTCTACCTCTCTACCTCTCTGATATGCCTGCTCCCTGTCTATCTCGTCCCATCTCTCCCTCTCTCTCTCTCTTTCTTTCGCTCTCTCTCCCTCTCGTATATTCTATTCTATATAAGGTTTCCACAATCTCTCTCTCTACCTCTCTGATATACCTGCTCCCTGTCGATCTCTTCCCATCTCTCTCTCTCTCTGTCTCCTCCCTCTTTCTTTCGCTCTCTCTCCCTCTCGTATATTTTATTCTATATAAGGTTTCCACAATCTCTCTCTCTACCTCTCTGATATGCCTGCTCCCTGTCTATCTCTTCCCATCTCTCTCTCTCTGTCTCCTCCCTCTTTCTTTCTCTCTCTCTCCCTCTCGTATATTCTATTCTATATAAGGTTTCCACAATCTCTCTCTCTACCTCTCTGATATACCTGCTCCCTGTCTATCTCTTCCCATCTCTCTCTCTCTCTGTCTCCTCCCTCTTTCTTTCTCTCTCTCTCCCTCTCGTATATTCTATTCTATATAAGGTTTCCACAATCTCTCTCTCTACCTCTCTGATATGCCTGCTCCCTGTCTATCTCTTCACATCTCTCTCTCTCTCTCTCTCTACCTCTCTACCTCTCTGATATGCCTGCTCCCTGTCTATCTCTTCCCATCTCTCTCTCTCTCTCTCTCTCTACCTCTCTACCTCTCTGATATGCCTGCTCCCTGTCTATCTCTTCCCATCTCTCTCTCTCTCTCTCTTCCTCTCTACCTCTCTGATATGCCTGCTCCCTGTCTATCTCTTCACATCTCTCTCTCTCTCTTTCTCTACCTCTCTACCTCTCTGATATGCCTGCTCCCTGTCTATCTCTTCCCATCTCTCTCTCTCTCTCTCTCTCTACCTCTCTACCTCTCTGATATGCCTGCTCCCTGTCTATCTCTTCCCATCTCTCTCTCTCTCTCTCTTCCTCTCTACCTCTCTGATATGCCTGCTCCCTGTCTATCTCTTCACATCTCTCTCTCTCTCTTTCTCTACCTCTCTACCTCTCTGATATGCCTGCTCCCTGTCTATCTCTTCACATCTCTCTCTCTCTCTTTCTCTACCTCTCTACCTCTCTGATATGCCTGCTCCCTGTCTATCTCTTCACATCTCTCTCTCTCTCTTTCTCTACCTCTCTACCTCTCTGATATGCCTGCTCCCTGTCTATCTCTTCACATCTCTCTCTCTCTCTCTCTCTCTACCTCTCTACCTCTCTGATATGCCTGCTCCCTGTCTATCTCTTCCCATCTCTTTCTCTCTCTCTCTCTTCCTCTCTACCTCTCTGATATGCCTGCTCCCTGTCTATCTCTTCCCATCTCTCTTTCTCTCTCTCTCTCTCTACCTCTCTACCTCTCTGATATGCCTGCTCCCTGTTTATCTCTTCCCATCAGTCTCTCTCTCTCTCTCTCTCTCTACCTCTCTGATATTCCTGCTCCCTGTCTATCTCTTCCCATCTCTCTCTCTCCCTCTCTCTACCTCTCTACCTCTCTGATATGCCTGCTC
>JAVYIG010007963.1:37500-42500 GCA_035222895.1 Strongylocentrotus droebachiensis
GATATGCCTGCTCCCTGTCTATCTCTTCCCATCTCTCTCTCTCTGTCTCCTCCCTCTTTCTTTCTCTCTCTCTCCCTCTCGTATATTCTATTCTATATAAGGTTTCCACAATCTCTCTCTCTACCTCTCTGATATACCTGCTCCCTGTCTATCTCTTCCCATCTCTCTCTCTCTCTGTCTCCTCCCTCTTTCTTTCTCTCTCTCTCCCTCTCGTATATTCTATTCTATATAAGGTTTCCACAATCTCTCTCTCTACCTCTCTGATATGCCTGCTCCCTGTCTATCTCTTCACATCTCTCTCTCTCTCTCTCTCTACCTCTCTACCTCTCTGATATGCCTGCTCCCTGTCTATCTCTTCCCATCTCTCTCTCTCTCTCTCTCTCTACCTCTCTACCTCTCTGATATGCCTGCTCCCTGTCTATCTCTTCCCATCTCTCTCTCTCTCTCTCTTCCTCTCTACCTCTCTGATATGCCTGCTCCCTGTCTATCTCTTCACATCTCTCTCTCTCTCTTTCTCTACCTCTCTACCTCTCTGATATGCCTGCTCCCTGTCTATCTCTTCCCATCTCTCTCTCTCTCTCTCTCTCTACCTCTCTACCTCTCTGATATGCCTGCTCCCTGTCTATCTCTTCCCATCTCTCTCTCTCTCTCTCTTCCTCTCTACCTCTCTGATATGCCTGCTCCCTGTCTATCTCTTCACATCTCTCTCTCTCTCTTTCTCTACCTCTCTACCTCTCTGATATGCCTGCTCCCTGTCTATCTCTTCACATCTCTCTCTCTCTCTTTCTCTACCTCTCTACCTCTCTGATATGCCTGCTCCCTGTCTATCTCTTCACATCTCTCTCTCTCTCTTTCTCTACCTCTCTACCTCTCTGATATGCCTGCTCCCTGTCTATCTCTTCACATCTCTCTCTCTCTCTCTCTCTACCTCTCTACCTCTCTGATATGCCTGCTCCCTGTCTATCTCTTCCCATCTCTTTCTCTCTCTCTCTCTTCCTCTCTACCTCTCTGATATGCCTGCTCCCTGTCTATCTCTTCCCATCTCTCTTTCTCTCTCTCTCTCTCTACCTCTCTACCTCTCTGATATGCCTGCTCCCTGTTTATCTCTTCCCATCAGTCTCTCTCTCTCTCTCTCTCTCTACCTCTCTGATATTCCTGCTCCCTGTCTATCTCTTCCCATCTCTCTCTCTCCCTCTCTCTACCTCTCTACCTCTCTGATATGCCTGCTCCCTGTCTATCTCTTCACATCTCTCTCTCTCTCTCTCTCTCTCTACCTCTCTGATATGCCTGCTCCCTGTCTATCTCTTCCCATCTCTCTCTCCCTCTCTCTACCTCTCTACCTCTCTGATATGCCTGCTCCCTGTCTATCTCTTCCCATCTCTCTCTCTCTGTCTCCTCCCTCTTTCTTTCTCTCTCTCTCCCTCTCGTATATTCTATTCTATATAAGGTTTCCACAATCTCTCTCTCTACCTCTCTGATATGCCTGCTCCCTGTCTATCTCTTCACATCTCTCTCTCTCTCTCTCTCTACCTCTCTACCTCTCTGATATGCCTGCTCCCTGTCTATCTCTTCCCATCTCTCTCTCTCTCTCTCTCTCTACCTCTCTACCTCTCTGATATGCCTGCTCCCTGTCTATCTCTTCCCATCTCTCTCTCTCTCTCTCTTCCTCTCTACCTCTCTGATATGCCTGCTCCCTGTCTATCTCTTCACATCTCTCTCTCTCTCTTTCTCTACCTCTCTACCTCTCTGATATGCCTGCTCCCTGTCTATCTCTTCCCATCTCTCTCTCTCCCTCTCTCTACCTCTCTACCTCTCTGATATGCCTGCTCCCTGTCTATCTCTTTCCGTCTCTCTCTCTCTCTCTCTCTACCCCTCTACCTCTCTGATATGCCTGCTCCCTGTCTATCTCTTCCCATCTCTCTCTCTCTCTCTTTCTACCCCTCTACCTCTCTGATATGCCTGCTCCCTGTCTATCTCTTCCCATCTCTCTCTCTCTCTTTCTCTACCTCTCTACCTCTCTGATATGCCTGCTCCCTGTCTATCTCGTCCCATCTCTCCCTCTCTCTCTCTCTTTCTTTCGCTCTCTCTCCCTCTCGTATATTCTATTCTATATAAGGTTTCCACAATCTCTCTCTCTACCTCTCTGATATACCTGCTCCCTGTCGATCTCTTCCCATCTCTCTCTCTCTCTGTCTCCTCCCTCTTTCTTTCGCTCTCTCTCCCTCTCGTATATTTTATTCTATATAAGGTTTCCACAATCTCTCTCTCTACCTCTCTGATATGCCTGCTCCCTGTCTATCTCTTCCCATCTCTCTCTCTCTGTCTCCTCCCTCTTTCTTTCTCTCTCTCTCCCTCTCGTATATTCTATTCTATATAAGGTTTCCACAATCTCTCTCTCTACCTCTCTGATATACCTGCTCCCTGTCTATCTCTTCCCATCTCTCTCTCTCTCTGTCTCCTCCCTCTTTCTTTCTCTCTCTCTCCCTCTCGTATATTCTATTCTATATAAGGTTTCCACAATCTCTCTCTCTACCTCTCTGATATGCCTGCTCCCTGTCTATCTCTTCACATCTCTCTCTCTCTCTCTCTCTACCTCTCTACCTCTCTGATATGCCTGCTCCCTGTCTATCTCTTCCCATCTCTCTCTCTCTCTCTCTCTCTACCTCTCTACCTCTCTGATATGCCTGCTCCCTGTCTATCTCTTCCCATCTCTCTCTCTCTCTCTCTTCCTCTCTACCTCTCTGATATGCCTGCTCCCTGTCTATCTCTTCACATCTCTCTCTCTCTCTTTCTCTACCTCTCTACCTCTCTGATATGCCTGCTCCCTGTCTATCTCTTCCCATCTCTCTCTCTCTCTCTCTCTCTACCTCTCTACCTCTCTGATATGCCTGCTCCCTGTCTATCTCTTCCCATCTCTCTCTCTCTCTCTCTTCCTCTCTACCTCTCTGATATGCCTGCTCCCTGTCTATCTCTTCACATCTCTCTCTCTCTCTTTCTCTACCTCTCTACCTCTCTGATATGCCTGCTCCCTGTCTATCTCTTCACATCTCTCTCTCTCTCTTTCTCTACCTCTCTACCTCTCTGATATGCCTGCTCCCTGTCTATCTCTTCACATCTCTCTCTCTCTCTTTCTCTACCTCTCTACCTCTCTGATATGCCTGCTCCCTGTCTATCTCTTCACATCTCTCTCTCTCTCTCTCTCTACCTCTCTACCTCTCTGATATGCCTGCTCCCTGTCTATCTCTTCCCATCTCTTTCTCTCTCTCTCTCTTCCTCTCTACCTCTCTGATATGCCTGCTCCCTGTCTATCTCTTCCCATCTCTCTTTCTCTCTCTCTCTCTCTACCTCTCTACCTCTCTGATATGCCTGCTCCCTGTTTATCTCTTCCCATCAGTCTCTCTCTCTCTCTCTCTCTCTACCTCTCTGATATTCCTGCTCCCTGTCTATCTCTTCCCATCTCTCTCTCTCCCTCTCTCTACCTCTCTACCTCTCTGATATGCCTGCTCCCTGTCTATCTCTTCACATCTCTCTCTCTCTCTCTCTCTCTCTACCTCTCTGATATGCCTGCTCCCTGTCTATCTCTTCCCATCTCTCTCTCCCTCTCTCTACCTCTCTACCTCTCTGATATGCCTGCTCCCTGTCTATCTCTTCCCATCTCTCTCTCTCTGTCTCCTCCCTCTTTCTTTCTCTCTCTCTCCCTCTCGTATATTCTATTCTATATAAGGTTTCCACAATCTCTCTCTCTACCTCTCTGATATGCCTGCTCCCTGTCTATCTCGTCCCATCTCTCCCTCTCTCTCTCTCTTTCTTTCGCTCTCTCTCCCTCTCGTATATTCTATTCTATATAAGGTTTCCACAATCTCTCTCTCTACCTCTCTGATATACCTGCTCCCTGTCTATCTCTTCCCATCTCTCTCTCTCTCTGTCTCCTCCCTCTTTCTTTCGCTCTCTCTCCCTCTCGTATATTTTATTCTATATAAGATTTCCACAATCTCTCTCTCTACCTCTCTGATATGCCTGCTCCCTGTCTATCTCTTTCCATCTCTCTCTCTCTCTGTCTCCTCCCTCTTTCTATATCTCTCTCTTTCTCTCTCTCTACCTCTCTGATATGCCTGCTCCCTGTCTATCTCTTCCCATCTCTCTCTCTCTCTCTCTCTACCTCTCTGATATTCCTGCTCCCTGTCTATCTCTTCCCATCTCTCTCTCTCCCTCTCTCTACCTCTCTACCTCTCTGATATGCCTGCTCCCTGTCTATCTCTTCCCATCTCTCTCTCTCCCTCTCTCTACCTCTCTACCTCTCTGATATGCCTGCTCCCTGTCTATCTCTTTCCGTCTCTCTCTCTCTCTCTCTCTCTACCCCTCTACCTCTCTGATATGCCTGCTCCCTGTCTATCTCTTCCCATCTCTCTCTCTCTCTTTCTACCCCTCTACCTCTCTGATATGCCTGCTCCCTGTCTATCTCTTCCCATCTCTCTCTCTCTCTTTCTCTACCTCTCTACCTCTCTGATATGCCTGCTCCCTGTCTATCTCTTCCCATCTCTCTCTCTCTCTGTCTCCTCCCTCTTTCTTTCGCTCTCTCTCCCTCTCGTATATTTTATTCTATATAAGATTTCCACAATCTCTCTCTCTACCTCTCTGATATGCCTGCTCCCTGTCTATCTCTTCCCATCTCTCTCTCTCTCTGTCTCCTCCCTCTTTCTATATCTCTCTCTTTCTCTCTCTCTACCTCTCTGATATGCTTGATCCCTGTCTATCTCTTCCCATCTCTCTCTCTCTCTCTCTCTCTACCTCTCTGATATTCCTGCTCCCTGTCTATCTCTTCCCATCTCTCTCTCTCCCTCTCTCTACCTCTCTACCTCTCTGATATGCCTGCTCCCTGTCTATCTCTTTCCGTCTCTCTCTCTCTCTCTCTCTACCCCTCTACCTCTCTGATATGCCTGCTCCCTGTCTATCTCTTCCCATCTCTCTTTCTCTCTTTCTACCCCTCTACCTCTCTGATA
>JAVYIG010007963.1:45000-94963 GCA_035222895.1 Strongylocentrotus droebachiensis
TTTTAGAGGTAAGGTTATGAGTTCGTTCGGGTTAGGATTAAAGGTAAAGACCAGTAATGGTCATGCGATTGCATTGTGAAAGAAACGTTGTGGAATCGATCAGGACAGGTTGATCATCTAGCATCTAGCATCTGCAAGGTTCTGGAATCATCAAAATGATAAGAAATTTGGCCCATTCTTCGTAAAGTTACAAGCACTATACACAGAAAGATGTATATGGGACTACCCTATATCTCTCACCAGACCATGAGAGAAACAAATTTACCAAATATATGAATTAGTAGGCGGTTTCCCGGCAAATTTTTTATCATCATGTATTAGTCAAAACATATTCTTTCACATGATTGGTAATGAGAGCTTCCATTTCATTTTTTGAAATTGGGGCGTTTCCAATACTGGTCTTTACCTTTAAGGTTAGTGATAACTGATCATCGATGATTTTTTTTTTCTTGTATCAATTTGACAAAACTCTCAACAAACAGAGAAGACGTCTGACGCCAGGCACATGGAAAAGATCCATTTAGTATGCCTCTCGAACTTCTCGATGCGTTTATTTCCCTACAGTTGAAAAAAATAAAAGGGAAAATGTAAAGATTTATTAAATATATAGATATTTATATGCTGTATCCTTACAATGTGCATGCACCGATTGCATTTCAGAAACAGTAGTGTTATATGATAGGGTGTGATTCTGCTAGCGGGATAATGAAGAGGTGTATATGTGCACTCTTAAAGCAGGGTAGAGTTAGGTACAATTTTGAACATAAGAGGTCAAAATGGGAAGATGCATGTTTGTTGGATGAAATCTACCCAACCTTCGTTAAACATTGCCCAGCGTTGGTAAACTCTTACCCAACAAACATGCATTGTTCCTTTCTTTTCCTCTTATGAGTAAAATGTTACCCAACCCTTTAAAAAGTGTGAAGATACATATGGGAAGAATATAAATTGGATAATTCTCTCAATTTTAATTAATTTTAGGTTATTAGAAATGACTCCGTGCCCTATATACGAAAAGACTATCCTAAAGCAGAGCAAGTTACCATGTCGTGCTTAGTCATTTAATCATCGTATTGTTAACTCATCAATCAAATGACAACTATGGTTGTTCGAGCCTGACTTGAAGGAAATAAACATGCCCTTCATAATGTGATTTTTTTGAAATGTTATATGCAAAGTCTTTTTGACCGAAATAATGCGCACTTAAAAGCCTCACTGTGTCATGCTTGTCGAGTACTCCTTCATTTCTTAGTCTTTAAAACAACACAAAAAATACAATGCCGGTGATCATGACTATCGTAAATATTGCCAATAAAATTATTTATGCCTGTACTGCGCATCCACGAGTCATATATCAGCGTTAAAAGTATTGCTATTATTAACTTAATAATTACGTTAAAAATGGCATTGATCATTTTGAGGCTGGTAACGGAGGTGGTATAGATTACATCGAAAGAAATATTATCTAGCCGATTTTTAAAGTTTGTCTTCCTTGATTTTTCTCATTTTCATGACTATGTGATAGAGGTGTCGAATTGAAAAATTTAGAGGTGGATTATTATTATTCATAGAATGAGCATACTATTTCTCATGCATTTTTATTTAGATTTGGAAATATTGTTAAATACAAGCTCGTACCGTTACCACCGCACAGTATTCGCCAATTTTGTAATTGAGATCGACCGCCCTCTTCTAGCTGCTTACAAACAATTTCTATTCCTGCAATACAAAAATAAAAGACAAACAAATAATCGAAACAATGAGTAAATCAATAAATCAAACAAAATTTGGTTGGTAAAGTTATCACGATATATCATCGGCCAGGATAAGAAGTGATAAGAAGTATCTTTCTGAAAGTGCAAACTTTCTACAAATCAGAGAGGGGTAGTGAGCACATTTTTTTGTTGGCCCTCGAAAATGTGAAAATTTGCACCCTCCCCCCCCCCCTTGAGCGCCAAAAGCTAAAAATCACGTTTTTTTACATGTTTTTTCCCAGGAGGGGGGGGGGGGGGGGCCGGGCCCCCCCCCCCCCAGGATCCGCCACTGCTCAACACGCACCTAACCCCAATCTGTGCCGCAGAAAAAAATAACGCTGCCCGGCAGTGCCTTAAAAGGACGTCACATACCTTAACAGGATGTCGCACGTGGCGGTCCACGTTCTCGTCGTGTAAATCTAAAAGTCCCTAATATTATGGCTGACAACGGTCGTGAAAATCAACAAGACGGAGAAAATTCTGGTTCGCACATGCGCAGATTGATTATTTTGCTCGTCTTTGCTTTACCCCACCCTCCTTGAGAATACGATGATAAAGATTCAACGCACAGTTTCGTTTTCAAAGAATAGAAGAAGGAGAATGTAATGTCTTTAAAATGCTATCGTGACACGGAAAATATTAAGAAATTGAATTTAATAAATGATCTGACAACAGTGCTTGACATACTTAGTATGTCCAGCAGTAATGAGTGATGTTAGAAGGTAGTCTACCTTCTAATATTACTTAAACTTACGTAAAGCTAATCTCAGTGAGCTCTGGTATGGGAATCGTATTTTGAAAGAAATTTGCTACGATTTATTCTGGATTGTTTATCCTGCAGCAGATTTCCTAATCTTCATATGCTCATTTCTCAGCCACTATACAATTTCTACCAAAAATGTTGTGCACATGTCATTTATTTGTAATCTTGAAAAATCTGTGTAAGTTCCGTTGGATTCTGTGAGAATTTATTTTCTATATGTACCAGAAATCAAGATTATCTTTAAACTTACCTTCCCAAATAATTAATTACTTTAAAAATACTAACTGTTTCAAAATCAGGCTTGGGTATGAGCTATTATAATTTGAGCATGTTTGTTTGGTAAAATGTACCCGAAATTGGGTAAACATTACCTAGTGTTTGTATAAAGTATTCCTATTATATGGGGTTTTAACCTCCTAATTTTATCATTTTACCCAATTTGCTAAAGAGAAAGTCCACCCTGATATTAAGTTTTTTTTATGAAAACAGAAGAATAAGAGCAACGGGTCATTAAAAGTTTGAGCAAAAACCGATTAAAAACAATACATTTATGAGTTTTTGAAGATGCAATCAATTAATCACCGTACAAATTGGCAACTCTGTGATATATGTTGTGAGGTTATCACCCATTTACCCTGTACTAAAAGACTTAAAGAGCTTATAAATTTCATTTTAATAAATTAAATCATAATTATATTCACCCTAAATATAATTATTGTAAATATGTTTTAAACATCCAGAAATGTATGAAACCAATCTATTCTGTCATCAATAACTGGGAAAATGAAAGTTCATGACATTTTTTGTACAAACCAAATTGGAGAGGGAGTTGCAAGATATGTTACAGTGTTGCCTATTTTTGTTTCAGTGATGAAAAATTTAGGAAGGTAGATGTAAGTCAGTGTGAGTAATGAGACAGTATAATAAGTTAGTATGAGTAATGAGGATGAATGCCTTACCAAAGGACACCTAGCACCCTTTAGTGTTACGAACCCGGGCCCAGGGGCGTCGCTAGGCCTTTATCAGTGGGGGGGGGGGGGGGGGGGGGGGGGGGGGGGTGTGTAGAGGCCAACGATTACCGACAAAATTTAATGTCCGAATATTTACAAATTTAACCCTATATACCCGGGGCCGAAGGCTAAATTGTTTTTCCTACGGACTATCTATAGTATATACTTGCGTTGGCGCAAATGGTCCTTTTCCTCGACGACATATACAGTGTGTCCCGAAAAAAACTATACACTTTTGAAATGGCTGCCGAATAACAAATATATGATTCTAGGGGGAAAAGTTTTATATGTATGGAAAGCTCCTAAACTCAACTTTCATATGACACCAAAAAGTTTGAAAATAATTCATGCTTGGGTGAGTACTGGTCACTTTTGTAAAGGGTATGGAAATTAGGTTGCGCAGGAATTAGCCTTCCAATTTGTGAGAGGTAAATCCTTTGGAGCTTACCGAATTGAGGGTGATATGATACATTCATGATTTGCTGAGTGAATTTCATGGTTTATTAAACCAAACTTTTATGCACGGAACAGGAATTTATTTTTCTATTGTAGCATTGTAACTTTCCCTGGTAGACTCAGTGGTGTGTTCATGAGAGTCCGGATGGGGTGATGGTACATGTTGTAATTTCCATGTTACAAACTGTTATTTTTTACATTTGTGACTTTGAATAAAAACCTTCACCCCACATTTCAGTTACCATTTACCTGAAGAATAAGTAGCCGACATCTTGGACATTCCTTTTGTCAGCAAACCGTATTTGAATATTCAATTTGCATTATCCCTACCTGGGTATTGAGTAAATCAATGAGATGTTCAACTAATCTTACAATAATTGAAATGTGGGGTGAAGGTTTTTATTCAAAGTCACAGATGTAAGACAATAACAGTTTGTAACATGGAAATTATAACATGTACCATCACCCCATCCTGACTCCCATGAACACACCACTGAGTCTACCAGGGAAGTTACAGTGCTACAATAAAAAATGCAATTCCTGTTAACTCATGCATAAAATGTTAATCCCATAAACCAAACAATTCACTCAGCAAACCCAAACTTATCACAATTGATCATAAATTGGTCATATCATCCTCAATTCGGTAAGCTCCAAAGGATTTACCTCTCACAAATTGGAAGGCTAATTCCTGCGCAACCAAATTTTCATACCCTTTACAAAAGTGAGCAGTGCTCACCCGAGCAATAATTATTTTCGCAACTTTTGGTGTCATATGAAAGTTGAGTATATGAGCTTTCCATACATATATAACTTTTCCCCCTAGAATCATACACTGTAAAAAAATAATAGTTGAAATAACTCAATAAAATTGAGGAAAAGAATTGCCTTATTTTTATTAAGTAAATATTACCTACGGCATCTTAAGTAGAATTTACTTATTTTGCTGAATAAATTTTTACTCAGTTAAATCGAGTTACATTAACGTAAATAATTTAAGTATTGTAATCATTTTAGATAATTAAAAAAAAGCTATGATAGGATTACATATTGCAGCGCCAGATCGACGTTGCTCTATCCCTTATTGTTGAACGCTAAACAAGGTAGCAACAACTCCCATTTTTAACGTCTTTTGGTATGACGCGGCCGGGGTTCGAACCCACGACCTCCCGGTTGTGAGGCGGACGCTCTACTGACTGAGCCAACACTCCGGTATATATATACTTGATCGTAGCATCTTAAAAGGAAAATTGGTTGACAATTTCCTGAAATATCAAGTTTTTATTTGTTTTGAACTGGGTAACAATTAAAAATTGTCTTGTCTTTGCTTAGCCATGTTAAATGAATTAGTAAATGTTTTAAAGTCCTTAAATTTTCATTCAACCACAAAAAAGAATTGTTTTATTTTAAAAAGAGTTTAATTTGGTCTTAATGAATATTCATAAATTATGTAAATATTTCTATTACGCACTGCATCGGTCCTTACTTTAAAAAGATAAGAATAATCAACATAAATTGTTTGAGTAATACGTATAATTTCTGATTTTGAGTTAAAATTACTAAATTAATACAAGCTGAAATTACTTAAAGTTCTTATGTATTTGATTGTACTTAAATATTCCACGTATGTTCTACTAAATTGAAAGTTTGAGTTAGCAAGACTTAAATTTAGTGCGTAAGTGGCAAAACTAATGTTTACAAGTAAATTCTACATGGAAAAAATACGTACAAATTACCAATGAACAAATTATTTTTTACAGTGTATCTTTGTTATTCGGCAGCCATTTCAAAAGTGTATAGTTTTTTTCGGGACACACTGTATATACGAATTATTTCGTCAACTTAGTCAGCATCATAGCTATATATTTTAATGCAGGCGCGGAGCTAGGATCTTATTTAAGGGAGGGGCGGTAGTGAGCAAGCGAATCACTTAAAGAACGCGCGAAGCGCGCTCATTAGGGGGGGGGGTGGGTGAAAGGCCTCCCGCGCGAAGCGCCGAAGCTTAGACGTTTCCTTAAATGATTAGGAAAAGAAGACGATTTATTGTACTGTTCTCAACTGTTAATCCTTGACTGATTGAAATTTTCCCCCCTCCCGCGCGATGCGCGAAAGCTTTGGCGTTTCATTAAATTATTATTTAAAAAAAGACGATTTGCTGTACCGTTCCCGACTGTGAATCCTTGTCTGAATTCAGTTTCTCCCCCTCCCGCGCAAAGCGTGGAAGCTTTGACGTTTCATTAAATTATGAGAAAAAGCAGACGATTGGATGTACTGTTCTCGACTCTTAATCCTTGTCTGAATTCAGTTTCCCCCTCCCGCGCAAAGCGCGAAAAGCTTAGACGTTTGATTTAATTATTATAGAAAGAAGACGATTCGTTGCACCGTTTTCGACTCTTATTAAGAAATAAAGCATGATTTACCTATTTCTGAGTCTTATGTTTCTCTTCACATTCTGTTACACAGTAAGCGATAAGGTACTTTTTGTTTTAGCATTCCTAAATAATCGATATCATTATCAATACATTTAAGAACTGACGGAATCAGAAAGACGTCTCAGGTGCAACAGGCATAACGTAAGGGATGTTGGGCCTACCTGATTTCGATGCGGTGTTCGAGTAGAATTCTGTGAGATGATGATATTATTTCTCGTAGCTTGATGTGACGAAGTGTCTCTTTCCAGATAAATGTTGAAGTACTCTCTAGGTAGCTTCTAGTTTGATCGAAATCAAATATCGAAGCCTGTCATGGCCATCTCGCAACCGGCAAGCCACCGCATGTAAAATTGGATATTGTGTTCAACATTTGCTGGTGGATAAAACTTTCCAAAAATCCGAGAAATATGACCTCAGAACAAATTGTTTGATTATTTTGTATTCAAACTTTTAATCATCGAAGCCTGCCGTTCGTACCGTCAAGTCACCACTCACCACATTCACGTAAGTTTGAACGAATCAATCAAGCGTCAAAGAATTGATTTATCATCGCTCTACAGAGTGAGTCAGAAAAAATGTTCCACTTTTTAAAAGTAGATTGTTTGAAGTATGAATATTTAATCATGAGTTTCATGATATGTCTTGATAGAGTTATCCTCCCAGAGTCCCAGTACATTTAGGTACCATTTTCATTTGAATCTCTGCATGCATGACTGAACATCTGACAATCTTTACAAGGCTGCCAGAGCTCACTTGCGCCAAGTTGCTAGGTGAGGAATAAAATAATGTTTTGATCAAAGACAGCCATTTTTTTCTTCAATTATCCAATTAGCCAGACAGACAAAAACACACAAACACACGCACACACACGCACACACACACACGCACGTACGCACGCACATGCACAGGCACACGCACACAAATGAGCATTCCATTCCCGACAAGGCCCACCCAAACTGTTACTTTTTGTCGGGAATTCTTCTTATCGTACGAAAGGTTTTAGTGGCCGCTGTCCTCTTGGTGCGTATTGGCGGATGTTGTGCTTCATGATGATCATGATGATGATGATGATGATGATAATGATGATGATGATGATGAAGATTAAGATGATGACAATAATCATGATGATGACATGATGGTGGTAGTGAATGTGTACAAAAGGGAAAGATTTGTAGGGTTATGCCCCTTAAACATTTAGCGATCTTGACAATAACATGATGCCCAATGCAAACAAGACTGAGCTCATCCACATTACATCACAATTTAGGAAACGGAACGAGTCTGAGCTGTTAGCCTTCACATAGACGGAGCTGTTATCACTGCGACCAATTCTGCAGTTATCGAGTTCTGGGTGTTATCGTTGATAACTCGTTAGACTTAAAAGAGCACGTCCGAAAGGTGTGTCGGGCAGCTAGCTTCGGTGTTTATAGGATTGGCAAAATCTTGAAATACCTTGATCGCAGCTCTACTTAACGACTAGTTAATGCATTGGTAACTTCCCATTTAGACTATTGTAACTCACTATTAATCAACTTACCTGCTTCTCATCTGGCCCCACTTCAGCACATATACAGAACAACGCTGCACGTCTCATCACTCGCACTAGAAAGCACGACCACATCACTCCAGTCATCCGCACCCTACATTGGCTCTTAATTCCAGGTGCGGATCCAGGGGGGGGGCCGAGCGGGCCTTGCCCCCCCCCCCCGCAAAAAAAAAAAAAAAAAAAAAAAAAAAGAAGAAAGGAAAAGAAGGGAAAAGGAAAGAGGAGAGAAGGGAAAGAAAGAAGAAGAAGAAAAAAAGAAAAGGGGGGAAGAAGGAGATCGGGGGGCCGAGAGGGCCTTGCCTCCCAGGCTGTTGACCCCCCCCCCCCCCCCCCCCCAATAAAAAAAATAAGAGAGAAGGAAGGAAAGGGAAAGAAATGACATAATTTCCGAGATTTTTCCTCACTTTTTAGTAAATACGTTTGTATGTGTTTGTTGGAGAATGAAAAATTACTAAATTTACAGCCAGGCAAGAAATATGATTTTTGAGATTCCTACATGTCAGGCCCGAGGTGGGGCCTGAATTGGGAGCCTCGAGCTCCTTCCCCCCCCCCCCCCCCACCCCCACTTGTTTGAAAAAGTATATTAAAGAGAAATAAAATAGAATGAGAGCAAGAAAGAAAGAATAGTTAACTGCCAGTGTTAAAAATTAATGAGGCATCTAAACATGCTCATCTGACCGTGATTTAATGCCTAAAACCCCTAAGCTCCCGGGGGCTCTGCCCCTGGATTCCACCTAGGACCCTACGGCGGGCCCTTAGATGCTCCGCCCCCTGGGACCCACGCCAAATAGTGACCTGCCAGTGTCATAAATAAAAAAGGTATAAAAAAAAATGCTCATCTGACCTTAATTAAACGCCTAAAACCCCTGAGCTTCCGGGGCCGGCTCAACCGCCTCGACCCCACCAGGGGCCCTAAGGCGGGCCCCTTAATGCTAATCTGACCGCAATTTATTGCCTTAAACCCCCGAGCTTGCGGGGTCGGACAAGGTATCAAAACATGTTTATCTGACCGCAGGCACGTAGCCAGGGGGGGGGGGTGGGCGGTCCCCCTAAATCAGAAGAGGACGTAGGAAGAATTCAGACGAGGATTAAGAGTCGAGAATGGTAATACGAATCTTTAATGATTTAATGTTACCTTCCGCGCTTCGCGCGGGATGTAGGGGGAACTAAATTCCGACGAGGATTATTTTCGAGAACGGTATAACGAATCGTCTTCTTTCTCTAATGATTTAATTAATCGTAAAAGCTTCCACGCTTCGCGCGGAAGGGGGAAAACTGATTTTTCAGACGAGGATTAGTGTCAAAAACGGTACAACGAATCGTCTTCTTTCTCTAACGATTAAAGGAAACTTAAAAAGCTTCCGCGCAAAGCGCGTGAGGGGGGGAACCTGAATTCAGACGAGGATTAAGAGTCGAGAACTCTCCAAAGAATCGTAATAATTTAATAAATCGTAAAATTGTACGCGCTTCGCGCGGGAGGGCAAAAACTAAATTCAGACGAGAATTATTTTTGAGAACGGAACAACGAATCGTCTTCTTTCTCTAATAATTTAATGAAACGTTAAAACTTCCGCGTTCGCGGAGGAGGGAGGGGGAAACTCGCCCCTCCCTCTCAAAATATACACTCACTTACACACACGTTGATTACAAAGAGAGTTGCCCATCCCACAGTGACAGGTATATTTATACGTATATATATATATATATATATATATTTTTTTTTTTTTGGGGGGGGGGGGTTTGTTATTGTGTTGATTTGGAATGAGGTTTTATTATTTTTCTCTCAACAAACACAATCGATTGCACAATAAGGGTACACAATAGTGCAAAATTAAATTACGAAAGACCTAATACAATTTTACTTATAACCTCATCAATAAAATATGATTTTGAAAGTATGAGCTTATATTTGATACATGTATACAATCACATCAGTAGGTCCTACTTTCACAATGATCTCTCATTACATTTCCTTTAGAATAGACGAAGCATACTTCTGCTATAGTTCGAAAAAAAAAAATCTTACAGTAATGCAGTCATTAAAAATAGAAAAGAACCTACATCGTTACTGAATTTGTATGTCTTTTAAAAGACAAAAATAATACAATAGATGTAGTGTTCCCCTCCACCGTTTAGTTTGTCTTACATACTCCCCTACTCCCTCCTAACGAAAATAAAAGAAATAAGAGAAAAAATACCTTACACAGATCCACACACACATTTTAAACTGAATATAGTGTTCAACAACACGCTAGTGCCGGGATACAACTTTCTAAAATTGCAATAAATATGGCCTCAAAACACATGGTTTGAATATTTGTTATCCAAACTTTTAATCATCGTCAATGTTATCATTCTTGCATCTCTTTTTGTTGGTACTGTCTTGTCTGTGTATTAACCACAGCTCTATTCGTTCGTAACTGACAAGTCACTGCATACAAGTAAAGTTGAGTATAATGTTCAACAACATGCTGGTGGATAAAACATCTACAAATCCGGCGAGAGATATGACCTCAGAACACAATGTTTGATTATTTTTCATTTTTCGTCATGGTCGATTTCCTATTGTTTGATTGATTTAGTAGATATCGAAGCCTGTCACCGCATTCATGTATTGCGCTGCATCAACGTCACATAATTGATTGATCATCGCTCTATAAGTAATTATTTTACATGTTAATGTACGTGCTACGTATCCAAAACGAATGAACATTTAATAGCTAGCTAAAATGTTTGTTTTGTCTTAATCAAGGCAAAATATTATATTCATATTTTCTATATGTAAGGGAGAGAGGAATGAAAGAGAGAGAGAGAGAGAGAGAGAGAGGAAGAATAAGTTAACTGAGAATTATCTAGTACAACTTTATATGAAAAGCATCCTTTTCAATATGATTCAAATCGCTGTCAATATTCAGAATCCGAATAGGATAAATCCACAATATACACCAACGCAGCTGCCACCGCCTCCATCGCTCCAACCATAGCCCATATATTTACCATGTTGATAACTGTCACTGTCACAGTCCTTTCCTCTCCGTCGGGGAGTGCCTCAGGGGTCGGTAGTGGGCCCCCTGTTATTTACCCTCTATACTGGTCCTCTTTGCGATATGATCAGTGCGCACCATGGTATCCAGCACGCCATGTACGCAGATGATACCCAGCTTTAACTCGTTATGAGAGCTGATGTCGGCGACAGAAGAGATACGATTAGTAGAGTTACAGATTGTTTACTTGATGTCAAGACGTGATCCTCAACCAACAACTTGAAACTCAATGAAGCGAAGACTGAAATGCTGCATATGTCTTCTAGGTTCAGGCAGCAGTCTGATGGTTGTCCCCCTCTGGATCTTTTTGGAGTTTGTATGCAGAAGTCGGAGTGTATACGAGATCTTGGTGTATCTTTCGACAAGCACCTCTCCTTTGCTCAACTTATACGCAACAAGTGCAGGACAGCTTCTTGGGGAATTGCTAGGATTGGCAGAATCCGAAAGTATCTCGACAATCCTTCTACGGAAAAACTTATCCATGCATTCGTCTCATCTCACCTCGATTATTGTAATAGCCTACTAGCCGGTCTACCTCAATCCCACATTGCACCCCTTCAACGCATCCATAATACTGCCGCTAGACTAGTCACACGTACCAAGAAATCTGAACACATTACCCCAATCATTCAGTCTCTTCACTGGCTACCGATACAGGAACGCATTGTCTTCAAAATCCTCCTCCTTGTCTACAAAGCTATTCACAACCAAGCCCCCTCATACCTACAGAACCTCATCTCACTCCGATCCTCATTAGCCTCCTCTGCATCTCGACGTTTACGCTCCCATGCTACTGCCCACCTTCAACTGCTACCTGGACCTCGCACCAAGACACGCTACGGAGACCGCTCATTCACAGTTATTGCCCCCAAGTTATGGAATAATCTCCCCGTTTATATACGAGAAGCCCCTACATTAGAATCATTTAAGTCTCTCCTGAAAACCCACCTCTTTCCATAATTGTGACTACCCTCCCCCTCCCCAAGTTATTTATTCAGTAATTAATACTACCTTGCAGTTTAATGATGTTGTAATTTCTATTTTATAATGTTGTATTTAAGATGCATAATTATTATATTGAATATAATAATTTGTATTTAAATTTGATTGAATATTTCACATGGTTTATGATAATTCTGATTCCATATCTGGTTTATTTATAATTCCAATTAATTTTGATGCAGTCCTTGTTTTACAGTTTAGTGATATTGCAGTTTAATGATTTTGTAATTTATTTCGCATAATGTTGTTTGATATGTATTTTAAGATGCATAATTGTTATATTATATTGAATATAATAATTTGTATTTAAGTTGTATTTTGATATTTCACATGGTTTATTATAATTCTGAGTCCATATCTGGTTTATTTATATATTTCAATCAATTTCGATGCAGTCCTTATTTTGTGTATTGTCACATTCTTTTTTGCCGTTTACTTGTAATTCAATGTTTTTAACATGTTTCTTTAGTATTTCTCACTTTTCCTTCCTTATCATTTCTTCTTTCTCTTGCGCTTAGAAACATTGTATGAAGCGCATTATAAATGTAATGTATTATTATTATTATTGATCAAATATGGAAAGTTTACAAATCAAATTTAAATAAAATTTCAAGATGCATGCACTGAGAGGTTTCAGTTGAAATCATACATTCTCTGTGGCTGGCTTAGCACTAGTTTCTGAGGAACCAGTCACCGAAGATCCATTATTTAACATGTGCCTCGATAAAAGTGCATGGTAATTTCATATATATATCCTTCATCAAAAAAGAAAAAAAAGAAATGTAAGCTATAAAGTAATACATATGGAATCAAGTATCAATTCACATCTTTGTTCAAAATACACACTCACTTACACACACGTTGATTACGAAGAGAGTTGCTAATTCCACAGTGGCTGGTATATATATATATATATATATATATATAATTTTTGTTAGGGGGGGGGGGGGGGTTGATTTTGTTATTTTGTTGATTCGGAATGTAGTTTTGTTTTCTTTTTTTCTCAACAAACACAATCAAATGCACAATAAGGGTACACAATAGTGCAAAATTAAATTACGAAAGACCTAATACAATCTTACTTATAACCTCATCAATACAATATAATTATGAAAGTATAAGCTTATATTTGATACATGTATACAATCACATCAGTAGGTCCTACTTGCACAATCCAATCCAATCCAAAAGATATTTGATATAGCGCCTTTTCCTTGCAGTTACAAAGCGCTGCACACATGCTCGACAATGTTTGGGCCACTCAAAAACAAAAGTTAGACACTTCTCAGATATCATTTCCTTTAGAATAGACAAAGCATACTTCTGCTATAGTTAGAAGAAAAACAATCTGACAGTAATGTAGTCTTTCAAAATAGAAAATAACCTAAATCGTAACTGATTTTGTTGTCTTTTAAAAGAAAAAAATAATACAATAAATGTATTGTTCCCCTCCACTTTTTAGTTTGTTTTACATACTCCCCTACTCCCTCCTAACGAAAATAATCGAAAAAAGAGAGAAAATACCTTACACAGATCCACACACACATATTTTAAACTGAATACAGTATTCAACAACACGCTAGTACCGGGATAAACATTTCTAAAATATGACCTAAAAAAACATGGTTTGAATATTTATTATCCAAACTTTTAATCATCGTCAATGTTATCATTCTGGCATCTCTTTTTTTGTTGGTACTGTCTTGGCTGTGTATTAACCACAGCTCGAGTCGTTCGTAACTGACAAGTCACTGCATACAAGTAAAATTGAATATAGTGTTTGACAACATGCTGGTGGATAAAACATTCCCAAAATCCGGCGAGAGATATGACCTCAGAACATAATGTTGGATTATTTTTTATCCAAACTTGTAATCATCGTCAATGTCATCATCCTGGAATCTTCTTTTTGTTAACGGTCTTTTGTATTGTTTGATTGATCAAGTAGATATCGAAGCCTGTCGTCCATAACTGACAAGTCACCGCATTCATGTGAAATTGAACGAATCAATTAACGTCACAGAATTGATTTATCATCGCTCTATAAGTAATTATTTTACATGTTAGTATACCTGCAATCGTATCCAATACGAACGAATATTTAATAGCTAGCTAAAATGTTTGTTTTTATGAATTTCCTCACCATTTTTTTCTCTCTGTTTAATAATGGTAAAATGTTGACTTTGTCTTAATCAATGCAAATATTATATTCATATTTTCTATATGTAAGGGAGAGAGGAAAGAGAGAGGGAGAGGGAGAGAGAGAGAGGAAGAATACGTTAACTGAGAATTATCGAGTACAACTATATATGAATAGCATCCTTTTCAATATGATTCAAATCGCTGTCAATATTCAGAATCTGAATAGGATAGATCCACAATATACACCAACGCTGCCACCGCCTCCATCGCTCCAACCATAGCCCATATGCCAATACACCATGTTGATTTTCTTAATTTTCGAGGACCAAAACAAAAAAATAGTGCTCACTATTTTAGGCATTAAATTACGGTCAGTTAGGCATATTTAGATACCTTATTTGTGACAATGGCAGGTCACTAATTGGCGGGGAGTCCAGGGACAGAGCCTCCGGAAGCTCGGGTGTTTTAGGTATTTCATTGCGGTCAGATGAGCATCCAGGGGCCGCCTTAGGGCCCTTGGCTGGGTCCAGGGGGCAGAGCCCCCGGAAACCCAGTTTTTTTTTAAGGTATTTCATTACGGTCAGATGAGCATCCAGGGGTCCGCCCTAGGGCCCGTGGTGAGGTCCAGGGGGCAGAGCCCCCGGAAGCTCGGGGGTTTTAGGTATTTCATTACGGTCAGATAGGCATCCAGTGGACCGCCTTAGGGCCTGAGGTCCAGGGGGCAGAGCCCCCGGAAGCTCGAAGGTTTTAGGTATTTCATTACGGTTAGATGAGCATCCAGTGGACCGCCTTAGGGACCTTGGCAGTTCTGCTGGCCCTGACATGAAGGCTTCTAAATTCGCCTGACTGTAATTTTGGGAATTTCTAATTTTCCAACAGACGCATTAAAAAGGTATGACTTACACAAAAATTTAGAAAAAATACCGGAAAATCATGTCATTTTCAAATAAGAAATTACCCCCCCCCCCCCCCCCCCATCAGTACGCCAGCGTTCAGGGGCTCATGTCTTCCGCGATATGCGCGTATCGCTAATATAAAAACCTCCATTGATAAATATACGTGGCATGCGCAATGTTTAGGAAATTTAATTCCTGTTAACTTCCCTTTTCCTTGAATGGAATTTTATATGTGATAAAATTCAGGTTTGTATTATTGTTATGTTCTTTTGGGTTAAAAATACATACCATCTTTACTCCTTTATTGCGTTTTGCCCCCCCCCCCCCCACACTTTTTTGGTTGGGGCGGCAAGTGCCCCCCCCCCCCTGCCACCCCACTTCCGGCGCCTATGTTAACATGTGCCTCGATAAAAGTGCAACTTACGTTTGATCTATAACCTCAATCAATCAATCAATGAAACAAATATATATATGAATGTAAGCTATATTAAAGAAATGCATCAGAAAAAAAGAATCAATTCACACCTTTGTCCAAAATACACGCAAACACAAACCCACACACAAACTGTGCTAGCGAAGAGAGATGCCCACTCCACAGTGAATTGTTTCTTTGTTGTGTTTTGGGGGGTGGGGCCTCGGGGTTGATTTTGTTGTTGTTGATGATTGGGAATGCTTTTTTATTCTTTTTCTATCAATAAACAAAATCGAATATATTATTTGCACAGGAAGATACAAAAACGTGTACAATTATATTACATAAATAGGTCTTTATATACTTTTACTGTTGACCTCATCAGTACAATACTTGATAGTCATATAGCTTATATTTGATACATGTATAACAGCACGGTAGGTTCTACTACCACAACGATTGCTGATTACACTTCATTTACAATAAACAAAGCATACTTCTGTTATTTGTATTGGATAAAAGTTACGTAGAGGCGTAGGCATGTTTATGATATTGACCAATTTGAGTTGGTATGTGTATGTTCCCCGGTAAAGAAGTTTACACCTAGGAAATTGCTAATTATTTTAAGAATCATCTATGAACAGTAAAGTATCATACATCTTATGAAAGAGTGTTTTATACCAAATCATTTGGTATCATTTTTGTGTGGTATGTGTTCACGCTTGGATGAACAGGAGGCATTGTTTGCGAGAGTGCAAAAATCGACTTGCGCCAAAGTTTGATGTAATGTTTTAAATAAAACAATTGGGATTTAGGTTAATTCGGTGTTTGCAGATCCAAATAACATCCCTAATAAAATTAATCATGCCACACATATAAAATATCTAATATCAAATATCAACGAATATTTGTGCGTGTGTGTTGACTTTGCTTCTGCAAAAAGCATATTCAATGCATTTCATTTGATACATTCAATGAATTCTATCTTCGCTAATCCCAACATAATACATAATGTAGGCATCACTTTGGAAAATAATAAACTTGGGGAATTTTCAATAGCCTTGTCCAGGCATCAACTAAATGCGATCATTAGAATGACAATACGTTATCTGAACATGATATCTTGGGAAAGACAGTAGGGATTAAAAACATGATATCTTGGGAAAGACAGTAGGGATTAAAAACATGATATCTTGGGAAAGACAGTAGGGATTAAAAACATGATATCTTGGGAAAGACAGTAGGGATTAAAAACATGATATTGTAACGGCCCTTCATCTTAGAACGGGTCCTGGATGCTGGAGGGCTGGCCTGTCCCTTGCCTCTATCACCGTCATCTGACGAAGAATTTGCCATCCTGAATAATGCGAACGGTTTCTATTTGGCTTGTAGTTTAGAGGCCCGGACGGACGTGGCTCCGTTTTCCCAAAGTATGAGTGTGGAGATGAGAGGTGTTTTGGATAGCTAGACGTGTATTCTCTATGAGAGGGTTATATTACACCAGTCTATGGAGACTCAACTAATTACACGTTATGAAACGATGGATTGTTTAACTGTATACTTTATTAATACAAACATAAGTCAACTTCTCCAACACGTTATCATAGTTAACACCGACACCAATTACCTGGATTAATCTCAACAAGTAGTAAAGGCAGGGATTGCCTTATGCAGAACTTCTATTTCTCGCTTCCAATCCGTTTCCTTATTTTAGCTCAGTTGGAGCAAAGCGGAGAGTTCGCTATCTGACTAAGACGAGAGCCAGCGTCGAAGTGACGAAATCTACGCTCAATACCGCTATTTATAGCCTCCGAGAGCTGTTTTACGCATGGTGCGTCCGTAATCTCGCTCTGAGCCCCTACGCCCTAAAAGCTTACTGCGCCCTCAGCGTTTTCTGCAAGATAACTAAAATTGTGGCGAACTGGTTCGTTACAATATCTTGGAAAAGACAGTAGGGATTTCTCTCCCTCCCTTCTATTTTTTCATAATTATCCCTCTCACGACATGAACACAAGTAAAAAAACACGAGGAGGAATAATTACGTCATTCCATTTAATGAGACTGTTTTGTGCACAATGTGTAAGAATAAAGCAGCCGATTAACAAATTAACAATCGTCTTTTACACGTTTCCTCTACATACATAGCCTTTAAACAAGGCCACATGTCTGATAGACGCCGAGCGACTAAAAAGAGAGTAATCGCGAAAACCCAAGTGAACGCCAGAGCGAGTAGAGCAGCCAAGTAGCCTTTAGCAATCTGGATTGGATTTCTTATGTTAAACTTTGTTTCCGACTGGAATTCTCTACCGAAATGGTAGCGTCCAATCACCGAACGTATCCTCGCATTACGTCAGCATATAGTATCCATCACACATACACGGAGCAAACTGTACGTAGTACAAACATGGACCTACTATGAACTGACGTACGGGCTAAGACTACATGGAACGAAAACGAAATAAGCAGAAGGAAAGGGGATGAAAAGAGAAAGAATCCTAAAAATTGTCATTTATGACATGAAATTGTACATATGTATATATATAAATAATTCATAAAATAGTGTGTGGCAAAAATAGTCAACTGTGACTGATTGCCAAACAAAATCAAATCAAGAAGAAGAAGAAGAAGAGACTGGTTCATTTTTTATAAAGGGAAAGTCCAATTATTGTTAGCATAAGTCATCAAATGCTTCCTATTTCATTCTAATTTTGCATGTAAAATAAATCTTAATGCGATATTTTGTATCTATCATTTATATGTTCATCTCGTAAGCAAAACTTATTTACGTTTTTTACCTTTTCTTACATGTTTGATAATGTACGAATCACGAACGAAGCCAACTGGGGGATGGCCGTTCTGATTGGTCAATAAATCCAACGTTATGAATAATTCATGCAGAGCAGTAAAATCTAGATTGCAAAAGGCTCTCGCGGCTACCACCACTCGATCGCGCGTTCACCATGGGTCTCTAGATTTGCCGCTGATTTGGGTGGAAAATAGCCAGAGTCACGAGGCCTTGTCAAAAGGCTACTACATATAAAGCACATGTACAATAATGTACTCTACAATGCTTTTTATCAAACAATCGAATTCTCCAGTGAATTGGATAACCTGCTTTCAACACAAAATTATATTGGGCTACATGTAGACATATTGATACTTTACTTTGAAACTGACTTTAAATTATATTATATATATTTGTTGATTTTGTTTAATTTTAAAGGCATGGTTCTGATGGGGGGAGGGGGGGGGGCGGTCACTCTCAACATGACTGACTATAAGTAACCGCGTCCAAAAAAACCCTAAAAATGTAAGCTATAAACAATCAGAAATCAAGTATCAATTCACACCTTTGTCCAAAATACACACAAACACGTACACATAAACTGTGCTTGCGAAGAGAGTTGCCCACTCCACAGTGGCTGGTGTTTTTTTGTTTGTTTGGTGATGGGGGATTTTGATGTCGTTGATTTGGATTGTTATTTTATTCTTTTTCTCTCAATAAATAAAATCTAATACGTTAAAGATAAACTCCAGTACTGGTAAAAAAAATGAAATTAATTCTCACAGAATCAAACGAAACTTACACTGAATGTTCAAGATTACAAATAAATGACATGTGCCAAACAATTTTGGAAGAAAATGTATACTGGCTGAGTAATGAGCATAGAAAGACAAGGAAACCAAGGTAGTACCATCCCCGACACCATGTGTGTTGTTCCATATATAGCTTTCTATGTGAGTGTTTGTTACTTTACCAAGACTCGGTCAAATTTATTATGATTTTGATGACTCCAGAACCTTGCAGTGCACACCAATACTTACATGCTCCATGATCAACTGTTTCTGATCCTTTCACACCTTTTCTTTCACAATGCAATCGCATTACCAGTACTAAAGTTTATCTTTAATTGCACAAATAGTGCAAAATTATATATCATAAGACTCTATACGATTTGTACTCATATCCTCATCAATACAATAGCTTATATTTGATACATGTATACAAGCGCAGTAGGTTCTATACATAACGTACTTCCACAATGATCTCTTATTACATTTCCTTTAGAACAGACAAGGCATACTTCTGTTATATTGTTAGAAAAATAGATCTTTCAATCATGTAGTCGTTCAAAAAAGAATATAACCTAAACCGTAACAGAAATGACAATTTTTGAAAAGGAATGAATTGAGGCGAGAGATGTAGGCCTATATGGTTCCCAACCCCACCCCCGTTTAGCTTGTCTTTCCCCTTACACCCTCCTTCTAGCAAAGATAATGAAAACAATTACCTTTATACACAGATCCATGCACACATTTTAAGTTGAATAAACTGTTCCAACAACACCCTGGTGAATAACACTTTTTATGATTGCAATAAATTTGATCTCAGAACACATTGCTTGAATATCTTTTGTCCAAACTTTCAATCATCGTCTAAGTCATCATTGTGGCATCTCCCTTTTTGTTTACTTTCATGTCTGTGTATTCACTACAGCTAGATTTCGTAATATTTGATGTTAGGCTGCGAAAAACTAAGTTAAATTAATATTTATAGAGCTATATATATCAATATGAAATTTTAAAGAGTTACAAAAATGCTTTGAAAAATATTTGTACACTGCTGGTAGGCCGGCTCGGTGTAAAAATGTCAGAGGTAAAAATGTCAGAGGAAAAAATGTCAGAGGTAAAAATGTCAGAGGTAAAAAGATCAGAGGTAAAAATGTCAGAGGTAAAAATGTCAGAGGTAAAAATGTCAGAGGTAAAAATGTCAGAGGTAAAAATGTCAGAGGTAAAAATGTCAGAGGTAAAAATGTCAGAGGAAAAAATGTCAGAGGTAAAAATGTCAGAGGTAAAAAGATCAGAGGTAAAAATGTCAGAGGTAAAAATGTCAGAGGTAAAAATGTCAGAGGTAAAAATGTCAGAGGTATAAATGTTAGAGGTATAAAATAAAAACAAAAGCATGTGACAAGTTTGTTATGGTTACACCAGGGTTATATATTAGGCTTATCGAAAAAGAACAGCGAGGGATATTCTGCAGTCGTTATTTCACCGCTGCTTTATTTTCCACTTTCCCAGTTTAAATTTATTTACCTTTCGGCCCCAAATTGTGACCTTTTGCCCGATTATGGCCGAAGGAAGACGAAGACGGTGACCCGGCTGCTCTCCCCCTTCCTGTTATATATATGCTTTGCTATTTATCCTTCCGAACAGTGGTCAATGCCTGCATAGCAGGCAGACTAATGGGACATGGTTGCTACTCCGAGTTTCGCGCCTTGCAAGCAATCATCAGGCAACTGATAGCATTCTTAAAAGTACATGATTATCCTACAAACCTTGGTACAAATACCCCTAAAATAAGACTGAACTAATAAAATACAATTAGAATTATTCATGAGTAATTCTTATTGTATTGTATTCAGGTATTGTATTAGTCTTATTGTATTGTATTGTATTGTATTAGTTAAGTCCAGGCGCGGATCCAGGATTTCTTAGGGGGGAGGGGGGGGGGGCCAAATTTGAAATTATGCGAGCCAAATATTGGTACGTAATGGTGACCAGCAGTGACGTAATTGGGGGTGTGGGTGCAGGGAGGGGCGAGTTTCCCCCTCCCTCCTCCGTGAAGCGCGGAAGCTTTGACATTTCAATAAATTATTAGAGAAAGAAGACAATTCGTTGTACCGTTCCCAAAAATAATCCTCGTTTGAATTACGTTTCATTAAATCATTAGCGAAAGAAGACGATTCGTTGTGTCGTTATCGACTCTTAATCTTCGTCTAAATTCAGTTTCCCCTCCCCTCTCCCGCGCGAAGCCCAGAAGCTTCGACGTTTCATAAAATTATTAGAGAAGGAAGACGATTCGTTGTACCGCTTTCGAAAATAATCCTCGTCTGAATTTAGTTTCCCCCTCCCGCGCGAAGCGCGGAAGCTTTTACGTTTCATTATATCATTAGAGAAAGAAGACGATTCGTTGTACCGTTCTCGACTCTTAATCCTTGTCTAAATTCAGTCCCCCCCCCGTACAATGACAACAGTTATTGCTATACAGGCCGCACGGAGAGACTGAAGTTATTAAATTCCTCATGTTTGAATATATAGACTTTGCATTTTTTTTTTTTTTTTTTAATATAATTTTTTTTTTAAATGAAGTTGCCCCATCGACAGGGGCGGATCCAGGATTTCTTAGGGGGGGGGGCCCCAACTTTTTTTTTTTTTTTGCTCCTGAAAATGTGAAAATCGGCCGAAAAGTCGCTCAGTGGGGGGGGGGGGGGGGGGGGGTAGTGAGCACATTTTTTTTTTGGTCATCGAAAATTTTAAAATTTGCACCCCCTTGAGCGCCAGGGGGGGCCCAACCCCCCAAAAAAGGTAAAAATCACGTGATTTTACATTATTTTTTTTCTCAAGGGGGGGGGGGGGGGGCGGGCCCCCCGGGCCCCCCCCCCCTCCCCCTGGATCCGCCACTGCCCATCGATAAGTGTTATTTGCTTTGAGAGATCAAACTCTGAAATTGAAAAATTCACGAGCAAGTTGAGCAACACATCAGAAACATTTGTAGCATAATGAAACTGCCTGCATGATAATACTGGATATACTGGATAATAAGGATATTTGGTGCAGGATTTATAAAAGGTGTGCTGGCATACACTGTATGCGACAATTTTCAGGAGATACATATTCGTACAAGTCAACACATTATACATAATGCATTAGGAATTTGGTAGGAAACAAACCCGGTTGAATTTGAGGGATTTAAACTGTATTTCTATCACGGATTTTAATCACAAACATGATTTTATTAAAGTTACACCGTGTTATGTTTAACCCAACAAATACAATAATTTCTGCCTTTAGAAACGTACTGCATCAAGTCGAAAACACATGACAAGATACCTGGCTAGATATGTCTCTACGTTTACATGTAAACCTACTATCCAGACATTCACCAAGCGAAGCTTTGGTATTGTTTGTTAAACTTTTGAAATAAAGTATTGATAAAGGAGGAAAAAGCATCCGTGCCTTTGTCGTAATGTGTTCTAGTCATAACAGTCTTTGCTAGGCGATGAACATGAAATTGGGTCTGATGACTGAATTTGTGGAATTTCTGTGCAATCTTAATAATTGAGTCCATGTTTCAATCATCTCATTCAATCTTAATATTCTATGTACTTACTTCCTAAAAGCCAAATAATTGTAGCGGTAATGAAATTTACGATTTGTTTTGGTCTTAGAAAAGTTCGTTCGCCTCCTTGCACTGTTCGCAGTTGCCAGTTATTGGGTCAAACTGGTTGTCATGGGTGTAAACAGGAAGGGACACTTTGTATTTGTAAAACATGTGGGGTCCATGACTCCATTGATTTGATTTGATTTCGATTTATTTATTTCTGTTTGATTTTCTTTTCCTTTTGCAGTTTTACAAACATATGACAAACAAATCATTGCAAATTTAACACATGACAAAAGAGCAGTGGCGGAACAAGGGGGGAGGCGGGGCGGAGGCCCGGGGCCCCTACAGTAAGGCTGGCTGTAACTAATCGAAAACCTCAAAAAGGAGGGTTGACAAAGTAAGCATAGCTTGATGGTATGACTACCCTCTTCCGGCCCGTTTGCGTTCTTCGGATTTAATAAAGATGTCGAGTGAAAGAGTTAAAGATCGAAAGAGCACAAATGTGAGAGTTATGTAAGTTACGAGGCCGATGAGGATTGCGGGCCGGAAAGCTCAACTCTGGAGGTTAAGTTCGCAAAATTAATAAAGTTCCTTTCGACATGGGTGTGTATGGTGCAGAGGATTAATTTGACGCAATGCGTCGTAGTGACAGGACCTTTTAAGGGGTCACACTTGTCGGAGGGTTTAAAATGGGGATGAGCTTCTGAATCGAGACGGTCTTTTACTTTTTGGAGCGGGTTTTTAGTTTTCGGAGCGAGTTTTTACTTTTCGGAGCACATTCTTGATTTTCTTATTATTACTCCACTTCCTTTGCCGCCATGAGATGCTAAAGCTTTAGCAGAGTTTGGGGCGCCCAGCCCATATATGTAACTTTTCGTGATTCCTCGTGATTGTATGTAATTATTTGTACTAAATGCACTACTGACTTTAACACTTGACTTTTGTCGAGAACTTTGTTTTCTTCGTTTGGACTTTGTTCGTCTCTGGAACGTTACACGAGCTAGGTTGTAGGCTGCCACCGGCCAAACCGGTCCGTTTCACAAACATTAACACATCAACCAATTCAAAATATCAAAAAATGTTAGACATTCATACATATATATGCAAGCCTGATCACAAAAAAAATAAATTTCAAAATCTATTTTCTACATTGTATTATCCTCAGGACATGTACGAAATACAACACACAGCCATTTATAAAATTTACATTATGGAAGAAAGGAATATAATAGACTAGCCTATGCAGTAGCTGTACGTCTCGACATTCTGTGTGATAAAAGTGTTGAGATATTATGACGGCATTCATTTTTTTTGCTTGTACCTCTGACATTTTTACCTCCGACATTTTTATCTCTGACATTTATACCTCTGACATTTTTACCTCTGACATTTTTTCCTCTGACATTCATATCAATTCCTTCGCGCTCCTTTTGGGAGATCAACCGACCCGCGCGCATTTTATATTACATGACATATGGTAAAATTCTCGACATCTTTTTACACTTTTCTTTACCATTAAAAATCGAAATTGAGAATAATATCCTCAATCGAGATATGAGAAGAAGGAAACATTTCCTTTACATTCCATGTAAAACCATGCCCTTACTTGAAAAAAAACCTCCGTCACTTTGACGTTGAACTTTACAATCCATTAAAAAAAAATTACTCTCTCATACACAATGTCAATGGATCGGTCGCACTGTGCTCGATTGCCTTTCAATAAACCAATCTTTAACTTTGCAGCAACGTGTTTTGCGTCAAATTTGTAAATCCTCAATCACAGACAATGACATATGATACGTAAGCTTTTCATACATATAAATTTCATTTTGATTGATTCATTTTTAGCTCCGTCATTTTTCATGTCAAATCATGCTTCATGTCCCATTTTAGAAGCCCGACCCAGGGTTTTGTGCCAGCTAGCCGTATGCATGTACGTAATGCTATGCATACATATAACTGAACATGCATAAGTACAGTACATGTACACACGCAGCGCAGCGCGTACGAGCGCACTGCACTGCACTACATTTCATTGGGTCAGTACCATTATGAAAATAGGGTAACAATGAGTGGGATGGGTTTAGTGCCGTCACAATAAACTTGCGCATTACACGCGTACGTATAATTAGAGCAATTTATGCACCCCCAAGAAATAATGAATACAGCCCGACCTCTCTACACACAGAACTGCACAGATACCGCACAGTCCGGTCAAGGCGGTACGCGTAGCGTTAAACTGCCAAATTTACAGAAATTGTGAGGAGCGCTTTTGCTATGAAAGGAATTGATATGTTTTCCTCTGACATTTTTACCTCTGACATTTTTACCTCTGACATTTTTACCTCTGACATTTTTACCTCTGACATTTTTAACTCTGACATTTTTTCCTCTGACATTTTTACCTCTGACATTTTTACCTCTGACATTTTTACCTCTGACATTTTTTCCTCTGACATTTTTACCTCTGACATTTTTACATCTGACATTTTTACCTCTGACATTTTTAACTCTGACATTTTTTCCTCTGGCATTTTTACCTGGCACCGGTAGGCCACTCGCTCTTTGTTTTGGTTTTGCTGACCATTGTGACGCAACAATAAGCTCGTTTACATTTTGTCAAGAATTTGGCGCCTCTAGCTAGACAAGGCGCGCTTTAATTTTGTGGCGCGTTTCCGAATGCGCTCCCTTTTGTACACGGAACGCATATACCACGCGATTGTGAGAGCGTGTGTACGTGTAAATTCTCTCGTAGCTTTTGATATATAGAGGCAAGAATAACAAATCGTTGGATTTTAATGCAACTAACTGACTTTGACTTTGTTTTTGCATCGGCAGTGCATGGCCCCCCGTCAATTTCCTTGTATACCTTGTTCAAATTTCGGTATTCGTTAACGTCAAATTTGTTACTCTTCGTCATTGCAGTGCAGTGGAGAGGGGATCAATTTTTGGAGCTGCAGTGACTTCGTTTACCTCGATCTAGGTCTAGTAATTCAGCGCTGTAAATTTGATTCAGCGACCGGCATGCCGAAAGCAATGGAAGACGGGTTCCACTGTCAGGGCGAAGGAGTCGGGACGAAATGATCGTGAGCCACTCCGTATGCGAGGTAGGCCTAGACCTATATCAGCTAGTTCTGCAGGCCGAAACAAATATCACAACCTCAGGCAGCGGGCTCGGATCTTGCGGACCAACATGACCTATACCAAGTCTAAGCCCATGGACCGGAACCTCAACAAGTATCCGGTGAGACGGGAAACGGCATTTATAGAGCTAGATCTAGAGTTAACGTCGCATCTACTAGTCAGGGGGGAGTTTAGGCCTGGGGCTCTTGACCTATATGGTGGTGCAAGGCCAAGGGGAGGGCCTGTCGTTGAGGTCAGATCCTGCAATACATAATAGAGAGAATTGTGACGATGATTCTAATGCAAGACCTAGGCTAGAGGTGCGGCGAGGAAATTGCCAAATTTACGCAAAGAGATCCAGGTTCACAATACGCAAAATACGCTAGCCTATCGCTTCCAAAAACACTTTCTTAAAACAAAGTCAATGGACATCGTAAACAGTGGTGAATTTAGGCGTGCAAATGACATGTTTGTTTCAGTCCTTAATAAGCTCAAAACTGAGGGAAAGGTGCAACAACACATAAGGAGCCTGTAACATAAGCAAGGAAGACTTTGGGAAATTATGTATTCGTGAGTGTTGGACCGTTCTACTCCTAAAGGTCTCCAAACCTAGTTCTAGATTTGGTCCTGGACCTGGTTCGACTAAAAAATCTGGTCCACCAACAGGACCACCGTGTAAAATAACTAGGCAACCATAATATGTTGAGTCCTGTTTTAGCTCATCATTAAATCTACGTCTGAAGTTTCAGCTCAGTCTCAACTTCAACTTGTAGTTGTATCTAGAAGACTAGGACCAGAGTCAGAGACTAACGGTGAGCTCCAAGTCCAGAACCCCCAACAAGTCACAGGATCAAACTCCCAGTCTTCGCCTCAATTAGTCAAACAATGAATTTTGTGTTAAACAAACTTGATTTCGACCGGGAAAATATGCAGTATCACTTTCATCAGTGTACTACTAGTAGACAAAAAGTAGACAAAAAGCATAGGCCCTTAACTCGTGTAAATATGTTGCGTTCGTGTTTGTAATTGAACAGCTAATTGTGACTTTTGACCCGTTGGAAGTTTTAAACTTTACAGTTATTAGCAAGACATTGTTGGATTATGCTGGAAATTGTGGAAACAGTGACAAGTTCTCCGCAAGTTCTGCAAGAAATGGATATAAAATTGGGTGAGTATCGGGGTGAGTATACAACTTTATTTCATTTGTGTGAAAACTAACGTTAGATCTATCCCATACCATGCCATTAGTCTTAATCAAGGCTATCTAGTATAACAGATATTGACTGGCAGGGTGTGTAATTAATATAGTATTAATGACTGCTTTGAGAGAAATAGTTGTTTTATTACGCTCAAGGGAAGGTTAGAATTGTGCTATTCCCCGAGGCTTGCCGAGGGGAATAGCCCAATTGTAACCTTCCCGAGAGCGTATGAAAACAACTATTTCTCGAATATTAAAGCAGTCATTAATACTTTTATATGCCGAAAAAAAATAAAGCAGTCATTAATACTTTTATATGCCGAAAAAAAATAGACTAAAAAATAAAAAATAAAAAATATTTTTCATTTCACATCACATACATTTAGTTTTACAAAGCTCCTCCCTTCTGGCTCCAAGCGGAAGATATTTAACATGTAAACCTATGGGGTAACCATGGAGTAACCATGGTTATTAAAAAATATTGAAATGTTTATGCATGGTTACCGGGAATTTTACAGGAACAGTTGAAGTTTATGAATGCAATTCGACCAATCAGATGGCTGGATTTCTTAAGTGAGGTATATAACATTTTTTAGACTGCCTAAAGGAGTTATATTATATTTTGTGTGCCGTGGTATGATCATCACGTTGTTGGCAAAAACGCTTGGGGGGAACTGAAGACCATTTAGCATTGAAGCTAACACGTCTAGAATCTACACCACTATAGCTGCCTACAGCTACAACTATCACTACATTAGATTAACACGGATTTGAAGCAAGGCAAATTATGAGTGTCTCCTGACATGAACGATTTAATCATTTTTTTTCTTCATTTATAGATAAGGCATACGGTTTATTTCATCTTAAAAGAGATACATCCTGGGAATCAAGTACCTAGATAATCAATTAAAATACCCCCCCCCCCCCGCGGGAAATCTAATTTTTTTTTTCGTAGGATGGCAAGTGGAGGTCGGCAACAAATATACGGCCACCTTATGCAATGTACATATTCATGCTCTTAATAATGCATCAATGTCGATCTGTAACCTAATATACGACCACCTTATACATATTCATGCTCTTGATAATGCATCAATGTCGATCTGTAACCTAATATACGACCACCTTATAAATATTCATGCTCTTGATAATGCATCAATGTTGATCTGTAACCTAATATACGACCACCTTATGAATATTCATGCTCTTAATAATGCATCAATGTTGATCTGTAACCTAATATACGACCACCTTATGAATATTCATGCTCTTAATAATGCATCAATGTTGATCTGTAACCTAATGTACGACCCCCTTATGAATATTCATGCTCTTCATAATGCATCAATGTTGATCTGTAACCTAATATACGACCACTTTATGAATATTAATGCTTGACATTGGGATACTGCCTACTCATGCATCTCTAGCTTGATTTAACCTTGCATATACACAGTCAGTACAATTAACAGACAAACAACAACGAAACATTTTCAATTGGTTGATTAATATTGTGGCGTAACCAGGCTCTGCCGGGGTAGCGTTCTGCCTTGTGCAGTCTCTCAAAACCCGGTCCACGCTCTCGCAATCATTCATTAACGACCTCTCAGTGGGCTCTCACAAAAGTATATCGTGTAAGAAAAACGTGGACTAGCTCTCATTTCACTCCCGCAACCACTAAATGTATGACAGGAACTCAAGAAACAACACTTGCACAGTATCTGCAGTTCAAATAACTTTATCTCGTTCCTTGTAACGTATCTGTCGCACCGACAGCTCAACGCTGACTGACTGACATCTCATGATGTACATGTATATATTTCACAATTAACTATAACACCCTTTACGTCTTACTAAATACTGGACCGAAGGCAATTATGCTACAATATATTGCTTTATTTCCCAAAATAACAAGATTGATTTCAAATCTCTACTTATAATTGCACTGCCTGATCATTGTCACATTTGCTTCTCACAAAGACATGATGTTGCAACCAACACATAGTTGCTTTTCTTGTTTTGTTACAGACAGGGATGGGGAGCACAACAAATTAATTGCAGCATGATTGCCAAAAGAACACCCCCCCCCCCCCAAACAAAAAGAAAGAAGGAATACATGCATGTATAGGATACATCCCCAAGGGACAAAAGGGGGTGCTTTTATTCCCGATCAAACTGTATAGAGCATGGCCGTATGCGAGAGTGTGTGTGTGTGTAGTTGGGTTTTTACAGACGTGTATCAATCAGATATGATTATTTACGTCTGGGGACCGACCTTTTAATAACGTCACCATCCGAAAGACGTGACTCAGTTTCGAACCTGCGTCCTCGGCTGAATCAGTTTGTAACTTCCACTTTTTAGCTGGATTACAGGCGCACGCCACAACGCCTAGTTGTGGCGAGAGATTTGGCTTTAACCTTATATAGCCCCCGGGGGGCGGGGGGTTAGTTTAGGTGTTTGTTTTGGGGGTCAAAATACTTGATTGCATAAATATGCAAACGACTGAATTTTTCAAAAAATTGAAATTACCATAGTATTCTATACTTCACTTGCATGCAAATTTCAGATCGATATTACATTCAGTTAGGGGGGGGGGGGGGGGGGGGGGTAAGGTCACTTTATTTGTTATTATTAAAAACAAATATGAGGGGGGGGGGTTTCATCAAAAACCAAAGTCATAAACAAAAATTGAGGGGGGGGGGGGGGTCAACCCCCCCCCCCCCCCCCCTCGCTCCGTACGTGCCTGCATACCAGAGCTCAAGATTAGCAATATATTGGAAGTATGTTGAGACGGACATAATAATTGTCATTTCTTGCACATAAATCACAATTTTTTTTCAACTTTCAATCTGTCGATTTGATGACAGTACATAACAAACATCAAACATGTATACAAAATAAAGATATAGAAAAGCATAGTTCGTATGATACCAATGTTTCCAGTAAAGAATAACATTGTTGATTCATTAATTTCTTTCTCGGATTAGTAAATAAAACAAAAGTTTAGCAATGTAATTCAACCAAAAAAGCCACAAAAAGCACATTTTAAATGAAGATATGATATCGTCTCATGTTAATTGTTTAGGCATATGAACCCTGTCTGCAGTGTTCTAACAATAGCCTACACACACTTGTTTAGGTAATTGTGTAAACTCACCACTTGAAGCTAAAGCTGCGAAGGCATGGACCGTCCCGGATAGGTGAATAGATGAGTTCTCTATAGAGCCAAGATCCCAAACAACATGACACAACTCTTCTGAGCTATACCTAAACATAGACCAACCAATAGAATGAGCTCCTGTAAATAAAGAGATAAATAGATGAGTTCTTTACTGCCAAGATCCCAAACAACATGACACAACTTTTCTGAGCTATACCTAAACATAGACCAACCAATAGAATTAGCTCCTGTAAATAAAGAGATAAATAGATGAGTTCTCTACTGCCAAGATCCCAAACAACATGACACAACTTTTCTGAGCTATACCTAAACATAGACCAACCAATAGAATGAGCTCCTGTAAATAAAGAGATAAATAGATGAGTTCTTTACTGCCAAGATCCCAAACAACATGACACAACTTTTCTGAGCTATACCTAAACATAGACCAACCAATAGAATTAGCTCCAGTAAATAAAGAGATAAATAGATGAGTTCTCTACTGCCAAGATCCCAAACAACATGACACAACTTTTCTGAGCTATACCTAAACATAGACCAACCAATAGAATGAGCTCCTGTAAATAAAGAGATAAATAGATCAGTTCTCTACGGCTAAGATCCCAAACAACACTACACAACTCTTCTGGGCTATACCTAAACATAGACCAACCAATAGAATGAGCTCCTGTAAATAAAGAGATAAATAGATCAGTTCTCTACGGCTAGGATCCCAAACAACACGACACAACTCTTCTGGGCTATACCTAAACATAGACCAACCAATAGAATGAGCTCCTGTAAATAAAGAGATAAATAGATCAGTTCTCTACGGCTAAGATCCCAAACAACACGACACAACTCTTCTGGGCTATACCTAAACATAGACCAACCAATAGAATGAGCTCCTGTAAATAAAGAGATAAATAGATCAGTTCTCTAGAGCCAAGATCCCAAACAACACGACACAACTCTTCTGGGCTATACCTAAACATAGACCAACCAATAGAATGAGCTCCTGTAAATAAAGAGATAAATAGATGAGTTCTCTACAGCCAAGATCCCAAACAACACTACACAACTCTTCTGAGCTATACCTAAACATAGACCAACCAATAGAATGAGCTCCTGTAAATAAAGAGATAAATAGATCAGTTCTCTAGAGCCAAGATCCCAAACAACATGACACAACTCTTCTGAGCTATACCTAAACATAGATAAACCAATAGAATGAGGCTCCGTAAATACTGCTTATATTTATCTTTTAACTATTCATCTTTAGGTCGGCCACTTATAAGGGTCACCTCCTTTCTGGCTGCTACCTGCCAAGCAGCTTTTATATTGCTAAATATATTACTCATTGCGGATGTAGTATTGGAAATAATATCGCTAGTGATATTCGTTTGTCTCCCAATGTATGGTCAATAAGGGATTTTAAAGATCACAACGTTTTGTGCGCCTGCTGATTGGTCGAGCACCGTGTGCATAGGCCAATAGGCCTTGTGCGCTATTGTTCCAATTATTGATCAAATTAATTGACTGCCGGTCCTCCCGTTAGAGTATAAAACATGCTTGTTTACATTACTTTTTATCACCTGACAAAGTGTTTCAGCGGCGCATGAAACGTTGTGATCTATTAGATCCCTTATTGACCATACATTGCGAGACAAAAGAATATCACTAGCGATATTTTTTTCGAAACTTTTATGTTTTTGTACCAATGTATACATACACATATTTTATTCTTTTTATGTAACAATGTATAGTTTCATGTACGTATGTTACATTCATTTAAATTGTTTTGGAAAAATAAAATTGTATTGAATTGAATTAACAATATATGGCACTTTGTCCCGAAGCAAATGCACTTGTTTATTACTACTATACCTACACAATGGGTTAGGGTAAGTTACCTGGTATGCTTCTCTATCTATGTAGTTTCTAAGGGCATGAAGTGACAGAAGATTCAATGCAACCATGAGCAGTAACCATGGGTACCTGGATGTTCCTCTTCTTCTCCGCCCATACTAATACATGTAAAACAACAAAAAGAAGGATTTCATCGAAATTAATTACTATTTAAAGAGTAGAACATAAAATGAAAGCATTTGAATTACACCTGTACATGTACCTCACATCTTTAGGGTTACCGGTATATATATTTGTTGGGGGTCTATTTGGCCAAAGTACGTCAGAATTATCAAAATAAGCTTAAAATCTGGAATTCTCAGTTATACTGCTATCCATACCAATTGTGCATCAAAGCACACCTTCCCCCAACAGGCCAGCTAGCCAATATATCTCAAATACATATAAAAGGAACACACAGTCTCTAACAGGCCAGCTAGCCAAGATATCAAATACATATCAAAGGAACACACAGTCTCTATGTTGTGTGTAGTGACTCAATGTAATAACATTAGTAACATATGATACATTAATTTTCAATTTAGAAAAATGATAATAAAATAATGAAAGAAATGTGAAACATAAATATAGTCAAACCTGTCTATAGCGACCGCCCAAGGGAAACACACAAAAGTGGTCTTTGTAGACAGGTTCCTTTAGTACAAGTTTCAAGGGAAACAAAAAATGTAGTCTTTGTAGACAGGTGGTCACTAAACCAGGTTTGACTGTATCTGTAAAGTAGCACTGTCGGGAGTTTGGTTTTAACCACAGTGCAGTAGAGAATACATGTATATATATTTATATAATAGATGCACTACATAAATTGATCTCATTCGTGTTATTATAATATACACGCTATGATGTCATTCATCAAGCCTGTGAATTCCAACATTATTTGTTTACGTAAACTCAGGGGGAGGGTGGCCTCGCATGTCGGTGAATGAACCGACCTACGACCATTCCTTCCTCTGTCACATCTTTGGTTACTAGGCAACATATTCTGCAGTAGTTTACAATTACCAGCCCATCATAATGTTCAATTTATTTGTGGCTGTTTTCACCTCTTGAAATAAAGGCTCATCATGATTCAGATATTCAACAATTATTTATGAAATAATAATGATATTGTGAAATCCTACCCAAACTCGTTACTTCTTATTATCAAAGAACATTTTGTTCGACTAATTTCACACAATGACTGGCTTGGCAGCCTAAATGCATTACTTGGCGATTAGTCAGCCCGAGCTGTTCAGACTTTCCTGCGCTAAAGCCCAGTTGATCGTATTATTTGTGGGACAAAAAGATGACCGCGCTCGAGAATTGTGCGATCTTAATAATTTGCATAATGTCATGAACATTCACTAGCAAAAAAGCCAATCACACAAACTGTCTCATGAAAAAGCCTCTGTGTAGAAAACGAATAGGAAGAAAGGGGGTCAGATTAAAGTGTGTCAGGTGGGTCAGAAAGAAGTGGTAGAGTAAATGGAAACACCTGTACCTTACCTTTGCTACTAGTGGTAGAGTAAATGGAAACACCTGTACTGTACCTTTGCTACTAGTGGTAGAGTAAATGGAAACACCTGTACCTTACCTTTGCTACTAGTGGTAGAGTAAATGGAAACACCTGTACCTTACCTTTGCTACTAGTGGTAGAGTAACTGGAAACACCTGTACCTTACCTTTGCTACTAGTGGTAGAGTAAATGGAAACACCTGTACCTTACCTTTGCTACTAGTGGTAGAGTAAATGGAAACACCTGTACTGTACCTTTGCTACTAGTGGTAGAGTAAATGGAAACACCTGTACCTTACCTTTGCTACTAGTGGTAGAGTAAATGGAAACACCTGTACCTTACCTTTGCTACTAGTGGTAGAGTAACTGGAAACACCTGTACCTTACCTTTGCTACTAGTGGTAGAGTAAATGGAAACACCTGTACCTTACCTTTGCTACTAGTGGTAGAGTAAATGGAAACACCTGTACCTTACCTTTGCTACTAGTTTATCAGTGATGTATCCTGATGTTATACTGCCTACTGTAGCACCAAGGGAATACGCACTGGTAAAAGAACTACCTGCAAAACCACAAAAAAATAAGATTTTCAGAATTTCCATTGTTATGACCCTGTGACCCTGGGTCTCTCGAATCCCAATTGTCACCAGTTCATGTTTTCAAGGATTTATATCATCTATTTAATCCAAACTTGGTTACATCACTTCCAGGAATATAAAGCCTGCTCCTTAGGCCACCTGTATCCACAAGAAATGGTCTCAGTCTCTACTCTTACACCAGTTTTATCCTATCTCTAACATATATTCTACAACTGAGACCTTGATTCTCTATCAAATGGCGATGGTCCCAGTCTCTAGTCTCACACCAGTCTAACCCTATCTCTAACATATTCTACAACTGAGACATTGCTTCTCTATCAAATGGCGGTGGTTCCAGTCTCTAGTCTCACACCAGTCTAACCCTATCTCTAACATATTCTACAACTGAGACCTTGCTTCTCTATCAAATGGCGGTGGTTCCAGTCTCTAGTCTTACACCAGTCTAACCCTATCTCTCACCTGTTGTATGACTAAGCCCTTTCTCTTGTATCGAGAAGAGTTGGTCCCAGTCTCTAGTCTTACACCAGTCTTACCCTATCTCTCACATGTTGTATGACTAAGCCCTTTCTCTTGTATCAAGAAGAGTTGGTCCCAGTCTCTAGTCTTACACCAGTCTAACCCTATCTCTCAAGAAGAGTTGGTCCCAGTCTCTAGTCTTACACCAGTCTAACCCTATCTCTCACCTGTTGTATGACTAAGACCTTTCTCTTGTATCAAGAAGAGTTGGCCCCAGTCTGTAATACCATTGACGAGGAAGTTACTGATGAGGAAGAGTAGTGATATAACCCAGAGTGCAGGGCTTGACAGGATGGCCCACAGGTTCTGCAGAACACTGGATGAATCTCCTCTTCCTGCTGGAAGGACAGAGAATATCAAACATTATAACCTCACTGAACACTGGATGAATCTCCTCTTCCTGCTGGGAGGACAGAGAATATCAAACATTATAACCTCACTGAACACTGGATGAATCTCCTCTTCCTGCTTGGAGGACATAGAATATCAAACATTATAACCTCACTGAACACTGGATGAATCTCCTCTTCCTGCTGAAAGGACAGAGAATATCAAACATTATAACCTCACTGAACACTGGATGAATCTCCTCTTCCTGCTGGGAGGACATAGAATATCAAACATTATAACCTCACTGAACACTGGATGAATCTCCTCTTCCTGCTGAGAGGACAGAGAATATCAAACATTATAACCTTACTGAACACTGGATGAATCTCCTCTTCCTGCTGAGAGGACATAGAATATCAAACATTATAACCTCACTGAACACTGGACGAATCTCCTCTTCCTGCTGAGAGGACAGAGAATATCAAACATTATAACCTTACTGAACACTGGATGAATCTCCTCTTCCTGCTGAGAGGACAGAGAATATCAAACATTATAACCTCACTGAACACTGGATGAATCTCCTCTTCCTGCTGAGAGGACATAGAATATCAAACATTATAACCTCACTGAACACTGGATGAATCTCCTCTTCCTGCTGGGAGGACAGAGAATATCAAACATTATAACCTCACTGAAAACTGGATGAATCTCCTCTTCCTGCTGAGAGGACAGAGAATATCAAACATTATAACCTCACTGAACACTGGATGAATCTCCTCTTCCTGCTGAGAGGACATAGAATATCAAACATTATAACCTCACTGAACACTGGATGAATCTCCTCTTCCTGCTGGGAGGACAGAGAATATCAAACATTATAACCTCACTGAACACTGGATGAATCTCCTCTTCCTGCTGAGAGGACATAGAATATCAAACATTATAACCTCACTGAACACTGGATGAATCTCCTCTTCCTGCTGGGAGGACAGAGAATATCAAACATTATAACCTCACTGAACACTGGATGAATCTCCTCTTCCTGCTGAGAGGACAGAGAATATCAAACATTATAACCTTACTGAACACTGGATGAATCTCCTCTTCCTGCTGAGAGGACAGAGAATATCAAACATTATAACCTCACTGAACACTGGACGAATCTCCTTTTCCTGCTGGGAGGACAGAGAATATCAAACATTATAACCTCACTGAACACCGGATGAATCTCCTCTTCCTGCTGAGAGGACAGAGAATATTAAACATTATAACCTAACTGAACACTGGATGAATCTCCTCTTCCTGCTGGAAGGACAGAGAATATCAAACATTATAACCTCAATGAACACTGGATGAATCTCCTCTTCCTGCTGAGAGGACAGAGAATATCAAACATTAAAACCTCACTGAACACTGGATGAATCTCCTCTTCCTGCTGGGAGGACAGAGGATATCAAACATTATAACCTCACTGAACACTGGATGAATCTCCTCTTCCTGCTGAGAGGACAGAGAATATCAAACATTATAACCTCACTGAACACTGGATGAATCTCCTCTTCCTGCTGAGAGGACAGAGAATATCAAACATTATAACCTTACTGAACACTGGATGAATCTCCTCTTCCTGCTGAGAGGACAGAGAATATTAAACATTATAACCTCACTGAACACTGGATGAATCTCCTCTTCCTGCTGGGAGGACAGAGAATATCAAACATTATAACCTCACTGAACACTGGACGAATCTCCTCTTCCTGCTGAGAGGACAGAGAATATCAAACATTATAACCTTACTGAACACTGGATGAATCTCCTCTTCCTGCTGAGAGGACAGAGAATATTAAACATTATAACCTCACTGAACACTGGATGAATCTCCTCTTCCTGCTGAGAGGACAGAGAATATCAAACATTATAACCTCACTGAACACTGGACGAATCTCCTTTTCCTGCTGGGAGGACAGAGAATATCAAACATTATAACCTCACTGAACACCGGATGAATCTCCTCTTCCTGCTGAGAGGACAGAGAATATTAAACATTATAACCTAACTGAACACTGGATGAATCTCCTCTTCCTGCTGGAAGGACAGAGAATATCAAACATTATAACCTCAATGAACACTGGATGAATCTCCTCTTCCTGCTGAGAGGACAGAGAATATCAAACATTAAAACCTCACTGAACACTGGATGAATCTCCTCTTCCTGCTGGGAGGACAGAGGATATCAAACATTATAACCTCACTGAACACTGGATGAATCTCCTCTTCCTGCTGAGAGGACAGAGAATATTAAACATTATAACCTCACTGAACACTGGATGAATCTCCTCTTCCTGCTGAGAGGACAGAGAATATCAAACATTATAACCTTACTGAACACTGGATGAATCTCCTCTTCCTGCTGGAAGGACAGAGAATATCAAACATTATAACCTCACTGAACACTGGACGAATCTCCTTTTCCTGCTGGGAGGACAGAGAATATCAAACATTATAACCTCACTGAACACTGGATGAATCTCCTCATCCTGCTGAGAGGACAGAGAATATCAAACATTAAAACCTCACTGAACACTGGATGAATCTCCTCTTCCTGCTGGGAGGACAGAGGATATCAAACATTATAACCTCACTGAACACTGGATGAATCTCCTCTTCCTGCTGAGAGGACAGAGAATATTAAACATTATAACCTCACTGAACACTGGACGAATCTCCTCTTCCTGCTGAGAGGACAGAGAATATCAAACATTATAACCTTACTGAACACTGGATGAATCTCCTCTTCCTGCTGGAAGGACAGAGAATATCAAACATTATAACCTCAATGAACACTGGATGAATCTCCTCTTCCTGCTGGAAGGACAGAGAATATCAAACATTATAACCTTACTGAACACTGGATGAATCTCCTCTTCCTGCTGGAAGGACAGAGAATATCAAACATTATAACCTTACTGAACACTGGATGAATCTCCTCTTCCTGCTGAGAGGACAGAGAATATCAAACATTATAACCTCACTGAACACTGGATGAATCTCCTCTTCCTGCTGGAAGGACAGAGAATATCAAACATTATAACCTCACTGAACACTGGATGAATCTCCTCTTCCTGCTGGGAGGACATAGAATATCAAACATTATAACCTCACTGAACACTGGATGAATCTCCTCTTCCTGCTGGGAGGACAGAGAATATCAAACATTATAACCTCACTGAACACTGGATGAATCTCCTCTTCCTGCTGGGAGGACATAGAATATCAAACATTATAACCTCACTGAACACTGGACGAATCTCCTCTTCCTGCTGGGACGACATAGAATATCAAACATTATAACCTTACTGAACACTGGATGAATCTCCTCTTCCTGCTGAGAGGACAGAGAATATCAAACATTATAACCTTACTGAACACTGGATGAATCTCCTCTTCCTGCTGAGAGGACAGAGAATATCAAACATTATAACCTTACTGAACACTGGATGAATCTCCTCTTCCTGCTGAGAGGACAGAGAATATCAAACATTATAACCTTACTGAACACTGGATGAATCTCCTCTTCCTGCTGGAAGGACAGAGAATATCAAACATTATAACCTCACTGAACACTGGATGAATCTCCTCTTCCTGCTGGGAGGACATAGAATACCAAACATTATAACCTCACTGAACACTGGATGAATCTCCTCTTCCTGCTGGGAGGACATAGAATATCAAACATTAAAACCTCACTGAACACTGGAAGAATCTCCTCTTCCTGCTGGAAGGACAGAGGATATCAAACATTATAACCTCACTGAACACTGGATGAATCTCCTCTTCCTGCTGAGAGGACATAGAATATCAAACATTATAACCTTACTGAACACTGGATGAATCTCCTCTTCCTGCTGAGAGGACAGAGAATATCAAACATTACAACCTCAATGAACACTGGATGAATCTCCTCTTCCTGCTGAGAGGACAGAGAATATCAAACATTATAACCTCAATGAACACGGGATGAATCTCCTCTTCCTGCTGAGAGGACAGAGAATATCAAACATTATAACCTCACGGAACACTGGATGAATCTCCTCTTCCTGCTGAGAGGACAGAGAATATCAAACATTATAACCTCAATGAACACTGGATGAATCTCCTCTTCCTGCTGAGAGGACAGAGAATATCAAACATAACCTCACTGAACACTGGATGAATCTCCTCTTCCTGTTGAGAGGACATAGAATATCAAACATAACCTCACTGAACACTGGATGAATCTCCTCTTCCTGCTGGGACGACATAGAATATCAAACATTATAACCTCAATGAACACTGGATGAATCTCCTCTTCCTGCTGAGAGGACAGAGAATATCAAACATTATAACCTCACTGAACACTGGATGAATCTCCTCTTCCTGCTGAGAGGACAGAGAATATCAAACATTATAACCTCAATGAACACTGGATGAATCTCCTCTTCCTGCTGAGAGGACAGAGAATATCAAACATAACCTCACTGAACACTGGATGAATCTCCTCTTCCTGTTGAGAGGACATAGAATATCAAACATAACCTCACTGAACACTGGATGAATCTCCTCTTCCTGCTGGGACGACATAGAATATCAAACATTATAACCTCACTGAACACTGGATGAATCTCCTCTTCCTGCTGAGAGGACAGAGAATATCAAACATAACCTCACTGAACACTGGATGAATCTCCTCTTCCTGCTGAGAGGACATAGAATATCAAACATTATAACCTAACTGAACACTGGATGAATCTCCTCTTCCTGCTGAGAGGACAGAGAATATCAAACATAACCTCACTGAACACTGGATGAATCTCCACTTCCTGCTGGGAGGACATAGAATACCAAACATTATAACCTCACTGAACACTGGATGAATCTCCTCTTCCTGCTGAGAGGACAGAGAATACCAAACATTATAACCTCACTGAACACTGGATGAATCTCCTCTTCCTGCTGGGAGGACATAGAATACCAAACATTTTAACCTCACTGAACACTGGATGAATCTCCTCTTCCTGCTGAGAGGACAGAGAATATCAAACATTATAACCTCACTGAACACTGGATGAATCTCCACTTCCTGCTGAGAGGACAGAGAATATCAAACATTATAACCTCACTGAACACTGGACGAATCTCCTCTTCCTGCTGGGAGGACAGAGAATATCAAACATTATAACCTCACTGAACACTGGATGAATCTCCTCTTCCTGCTTGGACGACATAGAATATCAAACATCATAACCTCACTGAACACTGGATGAATCTCCTCTTCCTGCTGGGAGGACATAGAATACCAAACATTATAACCTCACTGAACACTGGATGAATCTCCTCTTCCTGCTGAGAGGACAGAGAATATCAAACATTATAACCTCACTGAACACTGGACGAATCTCCTCTTCCTGCTGAGAGGACATAGAATATCAAACATCATGACCTCACTGAACACTGGATGAATCTCCTCTTCCTGCTGAGAGGACATAGAATACCAAACATTATAACCTTACTGAACACTGGATGAATCTCCTCTTCCTGCTGAGAGGACAGAGAATATCAAACATTATAACCTCACTGAACACTGGATGAATCTCCTCTTCCTGCTGAGAGGACAAAGAATATCAAACATTATAACCTCACTGAACACTGGATGAATCTCCTCTTCCTGCTGAGAGGACAGAGAATATCAAACATTATAACCTCACTGAACACTGGATGAATCTCCTCTTCCTGCTGAGAGGACAAAGAATTTCAAACATTATAACCTCACTGAACACTGGATGAATCTCCTCTTCCTGCTGAGAGGACATAGAATATCAAACATTATAACCTCAGTGAACACTGGATGAATCTCCTCTTCCTGCTGAGAGGACATAGAATATCAAACATTATAACCTCACAGAACACTGGATGAATCTCCTCTTCCTGTTGAGAGGACATAGAATATCAAACATAACCTCACTGAACACTGGATGAATCTCCTCCTCCTGCTGAGAGGACATAGAATATCAAACATTATAACCTCACTGAACACTGGATGAATCTCCACCTTCTGCTGGGAGGACAAAGAATATCAAACATTATAACCTAACTGAACACTGGATGAATCTCCACTTCCTGCTGAGAGGACATAGAATATCAAACATTATAACCTCACTGAACACTGGATGAATCTCGTCTTCCTGCTGGGAGGACATAGAATATCAAACATTATAACCTCACTGAACACTGGATGAATCTCCTCTTCCTGCTGAGAGGACAGAGAATATCAAACATAACCTCACTGAACACTGGATGAATCTCCTCTTCCTGCTGAGAGGACATAGAATATCAAACATTATAACCTCACTGAACACTGGATGAATCTCCTCTTCCTGCTGGGAGGACATAGAATATCAAACATTATAACCTCACTGAACACTGGATGAATCTCCTCTTCCTGCTGAGAGGACAGAGAATACCAAACATTATAACCTCACTGAACACTGGATGAATCTCCTCTTCCTGTTGAGAGGACGGAGAATATCAAACATTATAACCTAACTGAACACTGGATGAATCTCCACTTCCTGCTGAGAGGACATAGAATATCAAACATTATAACCTCACTGAACACTGGATGAATCTCCACTTCCTGCTGGGACGACATAGAATATCAAACATTATAACCTCACTGAACACTGGATGAATCTCCTTTTCCTGCTGGGAGGACAGAGAATATCAAACATTATAACCTCACTGAACACTGGATGAATCTCCTCTTCCTGCTTGGACGACATAGAATATCAAACATCATAACCTCACTGAACACTGGATGAATCTCCTCTTCCTGCTGGGAGGACATAGAATACCAAACATTATAACCTCACTGAACACTGGATGAATATACTCTTCCTGCTGAGAGGACAGAGAATATCAAACATTATAACCTCACTGAACACTGGACGAATCTCCTCTTCCTGCTGAGAGGACATAGAATACCAAACATTATAACCTCACTGAACACTGGATGAATCTCCTCTTCCTGCTGAGAGGACATAGAATATCAAACATCATAACCTCACTGAACACTGGATGAATCTCCTCTTCCTGCTGAGAGGACATATAATACCAAACATTATAACCTTACTGAACACTGGATGAATCTCCTCTTCCTGCTGAGAGGACAGAGAATATCAAACATTATAACCTCACTGAACACTGGATGAATCTCCTCTTCCTGCTGAGAGGACAAAGAATATCAAACATTATAACCTCACTGAACACTGGACGAATCTCCTCTTCCTGCTGGAAGGACATAGATTACCAAACATTATAACCTCACTGAACACTGGATGAATCTCCTCTTCCTGCTGGAAGGACATAGATTACCAAACATTATTTTTTGTCCCTTCTTTTTCTCATCCTCTTCCAAGGTATTTATTAGCAATTACATATATAGATTTTGTTGAACTTCACCTTCTTTTCCAAATGTATAGTTTTACCATGAATTTAAGATCAACCCATAAAGAATTTGATTTTTTTTAAAAACCTTTAAATGAATATTTTATATAATTTTGATAGTATATTAATGTAAAAAGATTTATCGTCCACTTCATAGCCTATTACCAAAAGTTCTTCATTTATACATAACCTCGCTGATATAACAGCTTCTCTTAAATGACATAATCTCTCACATTATGATACAATTTAACCACTTGACTGCTTAAAATGCATTCATACCGCCTGTGCTACAGCATGTTTGTACTGTACAAAAACTGTACACAAAAAAGCCAGTATATTTTTTTAAGAGCGCCATCTACTGCTTGAGACCTATATAACATCATTGCAGTGCAAATTTACACAGTAGGGCTAGGCCTTGTGCAGTGCTATGGTCTTTCACGTGCAATGCACTAAGCACGTACATGTACGTGGTGCGCACATGCATGCAAAAGCCAGAACACTGACATGTACGCGGTTAGCAGTCAAGTGGTTAAGTGAATTTTGCCATCAAATTTTCAGTGACTTTGGGGGTCCCAACACTTCAGAGGAGCTTCAAAAGAAAGAAATCCTGCTTCACTTACCATCATCTGTAGATTTATTTGGTTGATCACTTGAGGTTTGTATAGACGGAAGTCCTACATCTGTAGGTGAGCTACGTATCACCAAACCTGCCATCGCAGCTACAATGATAGCACCACCAGCTGAGAGATATTAAAAGAGACAGAATATTTCAATTCACTTGGAATATTACTCACTATGAACATCACTGACAAAGAAAGCGGACAAAATATACAGTTCCTCAGGTAGACAAAGGAACATCCCTTCACTGCTATTATGTAAAAATGTGTAGAACAGGTGTCACATGCATATTCACCTTTTTACATAATAGCAGTGAAGGGATTTTCCTTTGTCTACTTGATGAACTGTATATTTTGTCCGCTTTCTTTGTCAGTCATGTTCATAGTGACTGCCTCCCTTCTTCTACAAGCACATGTAAATGGATAAACTCATGTGTTGAAGTAGATATGCTTCTTCATATCAATTACATGCACAGTCAAACCTGCTTTAGTTACCACCTGTCTACAAAGACCACCTGTCTACAAGGACCACATTTTGTGTTTCCCTTTAAATTGGTTTCTCATTGAGACATGTACTAAAGGAACCTGTCTACAAAGACCACATTTTGTGTTTCCCTTGTATGGTTGCTATAGACAGGTTTGACTGTACATGTATATTGATGTAAGAAATGTTGAGCTTGCCATTGTACATTACCCTATATGTAGAGCAGAACTCCCTTCCCTCCAAACAGGGAGGTGAGAAAAGTGGAGAAGTCTTATCACTCAGAGTCAGAGCAGGATTATCCGGGACCAGTGGGCCAACAATAAACGACCCCTTACACAACGAGGTCACCCTGATTGTTATTTCCAGACTTGTTGATGTTTGTTCCTCGATGCCTCGCTGACCTGGCCCTCTCTTGGTGGCAACATGGACAGTCCAGTTATAGGTCACCTTCTCTTCGGCTAATTTTTAAGATCTTTGCACCCATCAAGAGCTGAATTCGTAGAGTATCACAACATCAGAGCTATCTATCAACAACCTCATTTACAACCGGTGCAGTCAAGCAGCAGTAACATACAACCCGACCCCTTATTTACAACCGGTGCAGTCAAGCAGCAGTAACATACAACCCGACCCCTTATTTACGACCGTTGCAGTCAAGCAGCAGTAACATACAACCCGACCCCTTATTCACGACCGGTGCAGTCAAGCAGCAGTAACATACAACCCGACCCCTTATTTACAACCGGTGCAGTCAAGCAGCAGTAACATACAACCCGACCCCTTATTCACGACCGGTGCGGTCAAGCAGGAGTAACATACAACCCGACCCCTTATTTACGACCGTTGCGGTCAAGCAGCAGTAACATACAACCCGACCCCTTATTCACGACCGGTGCGGTCAAGCAGGAGTAACATACAACCCGACCCCTTATTTACGACCGTTGCGGTCAAGCAGCAGTAACATACAACCCTACCCCTTATTTACGACCAGTGCGGTCAAGCAGCAGTAACATACAATCCGACCCCTTATTCATGACCGGTGCGGTCAAGCAGCAGTAACATACAACCGGACCCCTTATTCATGACCGGTGCGGTCAAGCAGCAGTAACATACAACCCTACCCTTTATTTACGACCAGTGCGGTCAAGCAGTAGTAACATACAACCCAACCCCTTATTCACGACCGGTGCGGTCAAGCAGCAGTTATCTAATTTAGTGGAATGGTCACTTGGGGAGTGCGGCATTGAGGTGGTTTCACAGGACCCTAATCCAGAGTCTGCTCCTTATAGTCTCACCTCCCTGCTCCAAAGTTCATAACTAGCAAGACGTAACCTAGCAGTCATAAGGCTCCAGCTACAGTACATGTAAGTCTATCTTTAAAATAAAAGTTTTTAAAAACTCCAATCCCCCCCCCCCCCTCAACCATTCATTTATAGACCTTTCAAAGCATCATGTACCTACACTTTGAGAATGATCCTATCTGTTTTGAATGAATTTGAATTTGTACATAAACTCAAACACATCTTTACTCACCACAGAACTGCATTGCACCTCTCCATCCAAAGTTGATAGCCAGCAATGCAAGGCCTAGTGGACCTAACGTACCAGCTACGTTAGCAGCAGCAGATATAAGACTCCACCAAAGACCTATCTCAGATTGGGGATACCACTGAAAAGAAAGAACATGTGGAATTGGCCAGAAAAGGTTGATCATCTAGCATATAAGTATTAATGTGTACTGCAAGGTTCTGGAATCATCAAAATGATAAAAAGTGTGGCCCAGTCTTGGTAAAGTTTCAACCAATGTATACAGAAAGATGTATATGGGACTAGGCCATATCTATCCAGTCTGGATAAATATAATAAGATTAACTTTAAATCATTTCCAAGTTCCACAAACATTGTCTGCATTCTGAGTGTCATAATCTCAAGTGTCTACAAATTTGAAATTTCTTTGAATGTCTTTTCTTTAGCTCCACCATAGATCTTTCTCGGACTGGTCAAGAAAAGAGCACATCAACAGAACATTTCATAGCTTAAATAGAACAGAATGGTCTACCGGTATACATGTAGATACTTAAACTGGGATAGTTGACTCTGTGTGCATTTAATAATGAATCACTCAAAAAATATTTTTACTACATCAATAAAGAGTATTCCTTTTTGAAAAGAACTTTCACCTGAATATCATTGAATGTACGATTATGGAATGTGTAAAAATGATGAATAATTAAATAACTATCTGAACACTGTTTATATTTAGTCTTTCTTAATCAGGGCCTGACCTTTACTTTTTGTTTAGGGAGCCAGCCGGGCTCCTCAAGCACTTTTTCAGGGAGCCCGCAGGGGTTTCAGGGAGCCCAAGTTTATCACGTTTTTTTTTGTGGTCATAATAATGGTCATTAACTATTAAAAAATTAAAACACACCGTCACGATACCTTTTTTTATAATCATCAGCGCCGGGACCAGGGAGGGGTGTATTATTAAGTGTAAATGTGACCATGAGGATTAACTGACTGTACTGAAGAATTTTTATTCTTTTCAGTCCCTTTGACCGTTTATACACGCCGTTTTAACGATTAGCCACAAATCTCCCCAATTCGTACATATGTTCACAAAACAACAATCAACCCCTTTTTACACACGCCTTTGAAGTTTGTAGTTCGTAAAATTATGTTCAAACAATAATCAAGTCCATCCAGGTACGCACGCTGAAGAATAAGCACTCACGATCACAAACGCACATGTATCACAAACACGAGTCGACGTAAACATACACTCGGCTCTGGCAACGCAGCGACCACGTGCGTTTGTCTTAGTGTGTACATTCTCTGAGTGCACCGACATACAATGCAGCATGTATTGCGCACTCGTTACGAGTGCGGAGATATAACGTTATCATGCATGGCATTCCTGCACTGATCTCGATGTGTTTTCTTTTGCAACTCATTATTCGCGCTGGAGTTGAGCCAAGTGTGCCTTGGAATGCCTAGCGCATATTTCATGATTTTGACTGCGGAATTTGGGTTTTTAGATGGATTAAAACATGGATTAAAGTGCTGGTAAGAAACAGCATTTTTCGTGGCTGATACTAGAAAAACTTAGGGAGCCAGCCAGGCTCCTCAAGCACTTTTTCAGGGAGCCCGCAGGGGTTTCAGGGAGCCAATGGCCACCGGGCTCCCGATAAAGTCGAGCCCTGTTAATGTCTTTCTCTTTTTTAGAGGGGGAGGGGGGGGGGGGGGGGTCATTACATTGGGCCTGGCTTTATTCCCTCACTCACCTGTTTCAAGACTTTAGCTACCGCTGGCCAGCCCACGCCTTGTGCAAGACCCATGAGAAAAGAGACCAGTATAAAACTCTGGACTGAGGTTGAAACCGAGAATTGTAGTGAGAGAGCACCGGTAGCAAACAGCCCTAAGGGAAACATGACACGGGGACTGATTTGGTCAGATAAGATTCCTCCTATAAACTTACTGATTGAGTAGGCTAACGTCAAGCTACTCGTAATGGTACCTGCTCATACAAGAGAGAGAGGAAGGGAGAGAGAGAGAGAGGGCAAGGGAGAGAGAGAGAGAGAGAGAGAGGGAGAGAGAGAAAGAGAGAGAGAGAAAGAGAATGAGAAATAAACTAAACGATACAAATTTCAACACATACCAAAAAGCCAATTCAAAGAAACAAAATCTATGCCCTGAATGTTTAGCTGCTGTATTCAACTCATAAACACACTTTGGTTTGGTCTAACTTAAGCACGGATTTTCTATGATATTGTTCCTTTTTAATATAGACAAATTAGCTTTAACGTTCGTTAATTCCTATAGGCTTAACACAGGGACCACCATGTTACAGTAAGCAATGAGTTATCTAATTCCTATAGGCTTAACACAGGGACCACCAGGGTACAGTAAGCAATGAGTTATCTAATTCCCATAGGCTTAACACAGGGACCACCAGGGTACAGTAATTAAGCAATGAGTTATCTAATTCCTATAGGCTTAACACAGGGACCACCAGGTTACAGTAAGCAATGGATTGCTGATGAATAATTCCTCAAGGTAACTTACCAAGGTCATTATTTTTGAGATTCTCATCTTTAATGATCTCTGGCAGGAGAAAAACAAAGCTCTTTCTGTTTAAGATATAGAGACCATAGCCGATGAAGAGTGTCCCGACGTTGATAAGACGCCATTGATTGTACAATGTTAACATTTCCTCTCAGAATTCACTGTAGATATAGACCTATTGGTATTGCAGAGGCAACTGTAAGAGGGTTGCATCTAGTGTAGCTGTAAATTAAGAGAGCAGAAAATAATGTGAAGTAAAGTTTAGATCATTATTACTGAATTGATGAGCCAGCTAGCAAAGACGCACTGACTTTTTAATAGTCAACACTGTATGTATGCGTACTATGCACACACTTCACTGTGTGCGACGCTGGGGTGCGGGCGCGCGCGTGTGTTCAGTTAGCGACCGTAAACTAAGATTAAACTAAGATTACAGTCGCTAACTTAACACACGCGCGTGCCCGTACCAGACCGTCGGGATAGTATGCAGTTGTATTGTGCTGCAGTTTGCCGTGAATCCCGTGAGAAAGTGCATATTATAAGTATTCGTTTTTAGGAAAAATACTCTGAGAAAGATGAGAAAGTTGACATAAAACAGGTACATATAACATTTTAAATTATGACCTTTATTTGGACATTTGATGAATATTTACTTCATTTTTGATATGTTTTAGTAGGGTATCTCCACGCCGGAGTTACGGGTCAAAGTTTGGATAGACTTCTGAACTATAGCCCCCAATATAGGTCTACATTGAATCGCTACAGATGCGAATGCTTTATAGTTGCACGCCGTTTCCTGCTACTTGATGATTCACGAGCGAATTGCTCCTGGATCCCACGCCCCACGGCTAGGGTAAGCAACGACTCACGTTCCGCTGGGAACTGCTACTATAACACAATCATGCAATCGCCCCCAATTTGTATAATTATTGTCCTAGACCTACGGCCTTAAATAGTTTTAGTTGGTTCCGATCAGTTACACATTCATACACTGATCTTTGACATCTTAAATTAATCCACAAAGGTATTATCAAAAAGTCAAACTCAAACTTACGTCAATGAAGAGTACGAGGATAAGATCAACTTAGGTCTCAGGTGTCGAGAATAATATCCGAATAAGACAAGTTCCGGGAATCCACTGAAAAATGTATCCGATAAAGCCCTTTTCTGGACAGTCGATTGGAGTGGAGGTCGAGGGGCCGGGGTGGAGGGAATGGGGGAGGGGGGGGGGGGGGGGTTACCTCTCCCAGAAGGATTTTTGAAAAGCACGTCAGTTGTACTCGGGCAAATATCATCTTCTTTTGTTTTTCTTGTTTGTTAAGGACTGCAAATTGAGACGGCCGCCCCGCCCGCCCGCCCGGCATGTGACCCATCAGTTATTAAGGCTATATTCTTTCATACCCACGTAATCAGTAGCCTTTTAAATATCATTTCATTTTCCGAGTGAGACTAGAGCCCCTCATTCAAATGCACACTAAATGGGCTGCCTACGCCACTGTATAAAATAATATAGAACCCGGCGACTGTATATCATAACCTAGTTATTACCCCATCCACGGCCGGAGTTGAGGGAGAATATAATTATGAACCATACCCAAACATATTATGAGTTTATGATGCATATAGGTATGTTCGAAGTTTTAAAGGCCTATCCCATATCGTTGAGGTGTAGGCAACTTACAATTTGCTGATGTATTTGTTTTCAATGCCGCGAACCCGATTTGAGGGGGAGGGGAAAGGGGGGTTGAGAGAGGGGGGGGGGGGCTGAGAAGAGAGGAGAGGGGTGGGGTGTTACCAGACAAATTGAAGGGAAACACGACGTCTTTGTTCCATGATTCTAACTTTGCTGTATATAATGTTTGTTTCAGTGGGCAAGATTCTAAAACAAGTATATATATATATTTATTCCGCTCTATATCCCCCCACACTCTTTCTTTCTATGTTCTAACCTCTCTCTCTCTCTCCCTCTCTCTCTCTCTTTCTCTCTGCTATATACCTTTCCCGTCACTCTCTCTCTCTCTCTACTTTATACCCCTCCCGTCACTCTCTCTCTCTCTGCTCTATACCCCTCCCGTCACTCTCTCTCTCTCTCTCCCTCTGCTCTATACCCCTCCCGTCGCTCTCTCTCTCTCTCTCTCTATCCCCCTCCCGTCACTCTCTCTCTGCTCTATACCCTTCCCGTCACTCAATCTCTCTCTCTTTCTCTCTATCCCCCTCCCGTCACTCTCTCTCTGCTCTATACCCTTCCCGTCACTCAATCTCTCTCTCTTTCTCTCTATCCCCCTCCCGGCACTCTCTCTCTGCTCTATACCCTTCCCGTCACTCACTCTCTCTCTCTTTCTCTCTA
>JAVYIG010007964.1:0-94927 GCA_035222895.1 Strongylocentrotus droebachiensis
CACGTGACTATATAGAGCTGTAAGGATCTCCAACTTTATATTGCCCGATTGACGTCACCTCTGTCCGTTATATTGGAACAAGGAGAGTCATCACCTACGTCATACTGCATATATTTAAACGTCTTTGGTTGCCGCCCTTTGGCATCCGCAGTGCCCTGCATGCAGACAACGAACTAGCCTACAGCTCCGCCCCGCCGCCCCGCACCGGCACCGCGAATCTTAAATTTCTTCTGACCAAACATGGCGAGTGCAAGTCGATTTCAATCCCTCGACGAGGAGGAATTAGACAGAATCGTTGACACGAAGGATTCCCATTGTACAAAAGCAGGGTTCAATGCATCGGGTGAACATTCTTAGTCAGTACTGTATGAAAAAAGGCACATCAATTAAAGATATTGAGGACTTCTCAGTAGATGAACTAAACGCCTTTCTTCGAACGTTCTATGCTGAGGTAAGATGAACGACTGGTGAGCGATGTACGCTAAATAAGATCCAAGATAACTCGACGCTACGGACTAGAAAGACATTTTTATAGAGTGAGGGAATTTGACATTGTGAATGAAGCACAATTTAAACAATCCAGTGAAATGTTTCGTGCCATGCTAGTTCAAGGCAAACTAGCTGGCAAGGAATCTGTCACCCACAAAGATCCAATTTCTAAGGAAGGCTAAATAAAATCCTCTTCAGCGTTAGATGTGAACACAGCTAAAGGGTGTCAGGCAAGATCTGCAGAAAAATGGGAACCAATATTGAGCTTTCCCAACAATGATAAGATAAATAACAACATATATAAAATAAAAACAAACTAATAAACAAAATAATATTTAATACATAATGGATACCTTATCCATAAATACACGAAAGAAAACTAATTGCAATGCATCGACAACTTCTGAATTGTTGAAACTATATATATATATATATATATATATATATATTATTTTTTTTTTTTTGGGGGGGGGGGGGGCTTGAAGCACAAAGCTTGCCATAATCTAGGTAAAGAGTAAAGTAAATGTAATACGGCCATTCTCGGATTTACGTCACCCCTTTAAAATGACATTAATAGTTATTAAGAAAAACACCCGCACCAAAACATCGATGGAGAAATCAAATAAAGCGGTATAGAGAGAGAGAGACAGAAAGACAGAGGACCAGAAGGGAAAAAGAGAAGAGAGAGAGAGAGATAGATGGCGTGAGGGAGAGAAAAGGGAAAGTGAGGGGTTGTGAGAAATGAAGTTGAGAAATTATTAGACCCCTTTCCTCACCTATAAATCAGTGAATTTGTTTATTTGCATTTTATTCACAGCGTAAAACCAGTGGCTACCCCTACTCCCACCGACCCCACCCCATGACGCCAGTTCCCTGCAATCTTACAACATGACCCATTTTTCGCATCGCCCTATAAATGCTACATTACGCGCATTGAGGGAAAAGGCATTGTTGCGTCACAAAAGAGAGATGACGTGTACACTCAAACGTATGGTAGCGTAACTCTCGGTGCTATGGCAATATGAGCACTGTGTACACACGTAGTTCTTATACACGCATTATATAGTAAAACAAAATATCGTACTACCTATTTCTCCCTTACAGCTCTTGGATTATGTACAAATGGATTATATAAGAATGGATTCGTGTGTGTTTATGTATTAATATTTGGAGGAATTCACTAAAGGTAGGAACACGCCACTATTTGTTTATATTATAGTAGAGGTATCTGTGTATTAATGTAATAAAATAGAGCTAGTATCACAATTCATACTCATAGCCCGTAGCATTGGTGCGCGACGGATTTGATGGTAGTACATGGCCCCATTTTATAAAGAGTCGCGATGATCCAAATCAATCGCAAGTCCTCTAATCAATCGCAAGTTTGCAGTTTCCTATGTATTATTTACATAATTGCGATTGATATCAATCGTAAATAAGTTGCGATTAATCGTTACTGTCTATAAGACGGGGTCCAGGTCTGCTTATTGCGAAGTCGCAATAAAACGTTGATTATTATGAAAGAGGGTTTGTGGCGTTATATGTTGGAATACGAAGAAAATGCATTCTCACTGAATCCGTATTTATTAACAAACTGCTTCTTCTGCAATTAGACTTTCTGACTGTTGAAATTTCTAGTGTGTAAAAGGATTGGCCCCGAACTTAAAGTCAAAGAGGTAAGTCAAATTGAGTTCAGCATTTTGAATTAATGTAGGCCTAGATCTAGATCTACATGACACGAGCTATTACTTTGACTTTGATTGACATTTTCTTCCTAAAAAATTGCAAAAACGGACTGTGTACTTGTGTATACAGAAACTGTAAGTGGCGGGAAAGTAATAACAGAGAGAAAAAATTACAGTACAAGAATAAACACAGAGAATAAGTGATGGAAAGATAGAGAGAAAATGATAGAATGAGACAAACAAAGAATAACATAAGAGAAGGTGATAGCAGGAACAAACGAAGGATAGCGTAAGCAAAGCTAGGAAGAGAAAGTAATAGAATAAAACAAACAATGAATAACATAAGAGAAGGTGACGGAAGGAAAAAACAAAGAATAACATAAGGAAAGACAGACAGAAAAAGTGATGGAATGATAAAAACAAAGAATAACATAAAAGAAGGTAGGACAAAATGAAAGATCGATCAAAACAAAGAATAACATCAGAGAAGGTGATTGAAGGAAAAAACAAAGAAAACATAAGTGAAGACAGAAATAAAAATGATCGAAAAGATAGAAAAGAAGATGAAAGATGGAGAAAGAAAAAAATAATAACATAAGGAAAGATAGAAATAGAAAATGATATAATGATACAAAGAATAACGTAAAAAGGTGATAGAAGGAAGAAAAAAAGAATAAAATGAAGAAAGGGAAAATGATAAAGAAATAGATAATGAAAAGATAAAGGAAAAGATGAAAGAAAGAAAAACAAAGAATAACACAAGAAAAACAGAAAGAAAAAATGATAGAAGGAAAACAAAGAAGAACACGATAAAAGATAGAAATAAAAACATGATGATAAACGAAGAATGACGTAAGAAGTGAAATAAGGGAAAAAAAAAGGAGTAAGATTAGGAAAGACAGAAAGAGAAAATTATAGAATGATAAAACCAAAGAATAACATAAGAGAAGGTGATGTAAGGAATAAACGAAGGAAAGCGTAAGGAAAGATAGGAAGAGAAAATAATAGAATATTAAAAACAAAGAATAACATAAGAGAAAGTGATAAAAGGAAAAACAAAGAATGAAAAAAAAGAATGGTAGGAAGTGAGAAAATGATAGAACGATAAAAACGCTACGAGCTCTTCATTCCGACGTGAAACTGGCAAGTTTTCTCTCTGACCAAGTTCTTCGAGTGTTGCAAATTCCAAAGTGTTATATCATCAACCGACACCTTCGATTCGTCATCCAAATTTTCACAATTTAAGCGCAAAAAAATGAAAACAATACTTGAAACTCGAGCAAATAAACAGCAACCGTCAAACAAAGCGATATCCATAGAAATTACACACGTTTTATACACATCGCTTACGTTAGAACTTCCTCGCACGCAGTGCGCCCGGTTGTCAAGCCTCATGAGTGTAGTAAGTCGAATAACTAATGATGTTAAACAAAGAATTATCAGTAATGTTTGAATATATTCATACATTACACTAACCTTTGGACCGCGTTGAAGTGCAATAGCAGACAGATGATCACATCTACAGGTCACGTGGGTATAGTTTGAATATACAGCCTTGCATCCCTCTGTCGTCCAATCCCAACCACTGCAAAGTAAAAAAAAACAGGTGATTTAGATAAAAATATATGTTCATGATTCTACATTTAAGGTACTATGTCCCATTTGCAGGCCAAAAAAATGAAAAGGTAAAATTCCAATGGCATTTGAAAGATAATACTAATTTAGAAACTTTCTATACAAAAGGGGGCTTGAAATGTCTTTAAGTGGGAAACTAACGACTATTAGTTGTCAAATCGACTTAAGAGCTATAGAGCCAGTAAGTAATAGACTGATTTTCAGACCATTGTACCGACTGGTCGTACGTTTTTGGCTGCGCAAAGATTCAATCTATTTAAATTGGGCAATTACAAGAAGTGGGTTATTGATGTAGACAAATGCTCATGTACCCTTTACAGCTCATTTTATGTATGTTATTACCAAAGAAGAGAAATATCCAGTCAGTCACTCAATAGTGTCTGACAGTGAAGTCTAGCAAGTGAACGGGTTTCCTCGCATAATTTGAATATAAGGACACTGCTAACGTTTGAATTTCACAGATAGGACATACATGACATATTCATAATTCCTGCAAAGTTCTACAGAATTGGATGTTGGCTGCAAAAGGGACATATAATCTTGAATACATCAAAACAATCATCGGGAGAAAAGAAATGGTAGAAAAGATCAATAAATCAATAAACAAAAACAATTAACAAACAAACAGAAAAACTAGTAATCAATCAATTAATCAACCAATTAGCCAACCAAACAACCACCGAACCAACCAACTAGCCAACACCTCAAATCAATAGAGAGAGAAAAACAAGAGAAAGACACTAATTATAATGATGATGATAATAATAATGATAATAGCATTAATAATAATAATGATAATAACAACAGTAATAATAGTTATAAGAATGATTATAATATTTAAAAAGCCGAGCAGCAAAAAGAGAACAAGGAAGAAATGCAAAGAACGTGGAAAAGAGACTGCTTTGGTGCAAATGTGTGTCTGGTGAATTTATTTCCGTGTTTGGTTTTGTTTTAATTATCGTTTCCTCTCCTACACGTCTGTTGTTGGTTTGTTGTCGTTCTTGTAGGTGTGACTAGGGATTAATGAGTTTAGAATAGATATAGATATACTCGTATCGATTTTAACAGTGTGTATTTAGTAATAGGCATAATAGTGGTTTAGAGATTGAAGTCACCTTTTGATAGCTTATTTACTTACTTCGCATCTTGCTTCATCGAAGTACAGACTGGAATTTCATTATCGAAGTCCTGTAGAATGAAATTTAATGAGAAAGAGACAAAAAGATGCAGAAATGGGGGTGGAGGTATCTCATGACAATTATGCAACCATAGCTACCAGTGGGGTAGGGCCACGGGGATGGGGGTTGAATAGCTCGAAAAGCAATAAAGAGAGATAGAGAGAGAGAGTGAGAGAAAAAAGGGATAAAGAAAGAGAGACGGAGAGAGAGAGAAAGAGAGGGAGAGAGAAAGAGAGAGAGAGAGAAAAAGAGAGAGAGGGAGAGAACGAGAAAGAGAGAGAGAACGAGAAAAAGACACTGAAAGAAAGAGAGAGAGTGGGAAACAAGTATTATTAAAGGGAAGATGATTGAACAACCATTCAGATCCTCTCCCTTATCATTAGACTTGTTAATTCACGTTTTATCCACCCAGTAAGAACGCTACCCCTACTTCCCCTGACGCAAGTGCTCCCTCATTAACTATAAACACGATACGCCACTGGTGGCCATCGCCTACATACAATTTTGGCGGGAAAGATGACGTCCACATATTCCCCTTCGCGGAGATACAAGGGGGCGCCGTTGTAGCAGTAAACAGTCACGTTGACCACGGAGTTCAGCGACAATGACGATCCGGCCGCTGCGTTCTCGGGCGTTGACCCGGAGGTGTTCGATGGCTTAGACGGGCTCGTGTCACAGTCCTCTTTGGGATCCTGGAAAGCCTCGATTGCAACCTTCACTGGAAATAGATCGGAAGGAAAAGAGATTCTTACGCGATGGCAAAGACTATAAAGCAATAAACTTGGGTTTATTTTCAATACCCTACTGTTTCGGTTGCAGAAATAGAGTGCATATTATTTGTCATGAAGTTTGCACCATTTAATAAGCCATGCACATTATTTATTTTTTTAATAAATGCGATCATACCATTACTTTGATTTTTCTCTTTCGCTGTGTCTGCATAAAGAGTAGTTACTCTACAGCGCTTTAATACGGCACATAAAAAGGAAAAAAGGTTTGTAGGCCTTTAGTTAGATAGCGGTATAATCAACGTATAATGGCACATTGCCTTTATAAGGGGCAGGTCACATATATCGCCGATAACAATAGCTATAAATGTAACTATTGAACAGTTCTCCTGACGTTTAAGTGGACAAAAACACAAAGGGGGTGGGGGGAGAAAGAGGAGGGGAAAGAGAAAATCAAGGAGAAATGATTACCTGGTTTGGTCTGTAGAAATGGTGAGTAGAAGCTGACAGAAAGACGGTCTGTCTCAGTTCCACTCGAGAATGACAGCGGTCGGTAAGGTTTGGCGCTAGCTTCTCCCTCTGTCGCGTTATCTGTCAATCAAAGAATAACAAGAGGAATTCAAGGCGTTTAATCCTGACGTACTGCTGTGTCGGCGATATTTATATTTATTTATTGCACCATTTCGTGAGAGTGATGTCGGACATCAAATGAATACAAAATGTATATAGACAAATAAACAATAAATTAATGAATAAATAAAGTAAATAAATGAATAAATGAATATTAAATAGATCAATAAATGAATAAATAAATAAAATGAATAAACAAGTAGATAAAATGAAAAAACGAATAGATAAAATAGCTTAAATAATAAAAGAATGAATAACAAAAATACTTAAATAGATAAATCATTCCGAAGTGTTACAAATTATTTATTTAATTTTCCTCTACGGTATCAATATAATTTGCATGTCACCCAAAATGAAACCACCCACGTTTATCCAAAACCAGTTACACACTTTATTGCACACGAGGAGTTAATTGTGAACAATTGAACAATTACACATTGTGTGAATGCAATAGATAACATGAATTTGATTGAGATGCTTTACAATGAAGTGTCTCTATTGAATTTCTTTTACTTACTCGGGAAAATGTATAAATCGCCTATTGCATGAAAGGGTAATTGGAATACGAATGAGATGGCGACACCAGTGCCCTAATTGAACTCTGGTTTGACTTAATTGGTACTCTGAAAGTAATCGTTTGAGGCAGCGTGTATTTCTTTATAGTCTGTAACAGAGTTAATGGAACAAACAACGTCTGCCATGGATACTCTCATGAATAATTAATGAACGTACATCATTTTTCCCTTGTTGTATAGACACAAAAAGAAACAATATTTTATGGGGTCAATTATTCCAGATCCTTCATCACTGATTAGTATCGAGACAATGGAGTAAATTTTGAGATCGGAGAGAACATTTCGAACAGTATTGCAACAACATTAAAGGGAAACGAACCTTTGAATTGAAAAGCACATCGCCTAATTTGAAATTAAATGTTTGCTTCCTCTTAAAATAACTCCTGGGAGGGGGCGTAGGGGGTCGGGTCTTTTGTTTCCGTTTCCTGTATGTGCTTCGCTTTAATTTATTTCTTTTTTGGAGGGGGGGGGGCTTGTTTTTTCAAGATGTCGGGCTTGTGCACCAAAGCGCCCCTTTTGAACGGCTACTGCACTTCTAGTAATACAGCTTTAACACTTTGGGAATGGACAATATAATGCTCTGTGACATTTTTTTGCCGATGTAGTGCATGTAAAAATTAGTTAGAATGAACAAAACACTTTGTTTGAAATTGTCCCAATAGTGTTTCTATGTAACAAATAACAAGGACCCCCTCCTCTTCATTTTTTTGAAAAATATGAACACGACATTAGGGATAAAATGTACTTGGCCTTATACTGCCATTTTTCTGCCAACTATTTATTTGTAATTTTTCTTTCTCTTACCGAAGCAAGCGGTGAGAATCTCCTCCAGAGGTTTCTGTGTAACAGTCACATTATGCTTCTCGGTGATTTGTGTTCCATTGGTCAGTGTTTGTGACGTCATTGTGTGTTGAGTCGACGGTTGTGGCTGCGTGGTATCGGGTATCAGCTCATCCGTTGTTGGTACTGAATAACATTGGATCAACAGTGTGAAAATAGTGGACAGTGTTACCAAAGTGTTATCGCAGTATAAACATTGCGTTACCACAGTGGAAACACATTGTTAGCCCAGTATAACCACTGTATTTTGAAACAATTTAACGACAGTGGGAGCATAGTTTGACCAAGGTGTTAGCAAATTATGATCTCAATGTTATAACCACACTTGAAACACTGTGTGAACATAGTGTTAAATCAGGGAATAAACATGATGACCACAGTATGAATTACCGCAATATTACCACACTGTTAACATAACATTACCACTTTGTATTCACACTCATACTGAATGTAATGTGGCCACAGTATGACCTCTGTGTAAACATAGTGTGATCAGCGTGACCACAGTGTGAACACATTACATCCAAAATAAGACCAGTTTTACTACAAACGGGACACTATGTGCCCATAACGTGACCACACTGTTTTCAGGTTATCAACCCCGAAGAAATGTTTAATATCCGAAGTGTGGTGTACATATTACAAAGTGTCACATTATTTCACATCACTGAAAAATCGTTCAATATAATGTCAAACGGTGTTAGAGTTGTTCCATCATACATTTCATTTCTATTGTTGATGACTGATATCATTTTCTAAAGCGAAGTGAAAGAAAGTAATACAGAGGATCTACAGATGTCAAAGGCAATACAGAATATTTGATACAAATGTACAAATATTGCTTTTATTTTACATTATATCAATTTTGATATAGAATTGTTTAGAAAAATAGTTCTCACCAGTTAATGTGGCCGCCTCCGTGGAAGGGCCTTCCGTTGTTTGTGGATTGGTTTGTAGCTGAAAATTAAAAGATGGTAGTATACCTCAGTTTCACCGAAAAAACCGACTCCACACCAGCTACAAACTGACAGATTCATGGCCATTCGGGGGTAATGCTCTGACTATATGTATTTAATAATATCGTATCTTGTACATCTTTGTGCGTCCTATTTGTATGTAAATGTATCGTATCTTGTGCACCCTTTCCATCAGTCTAACAATTTATTATATTATAATAGAATATTATCATTGATAGATGATTTTAAAAAGCTTTGTTTACTCACCAGTGTTGTGAGCGGTTCATTATCGTTGCCTTGGTAGTAATAAAAAATAAACATGTCGAAGATTAATGTTAAAACGCGTTATTAACATGATAAAAGAGAGAGGCCACAAATAAGTAGCACTGACTACAATGTATTACTGAGTATATCAACATTATTTTCATACATAACACTACTTAAACACGGGAGGATATAGGTATTATTCACTACGATTTTCTTTACGGGTTAAGCATGATTATAGAACATACACATGCGACAATGAACTGAATATATATTCACTATAGTTTCATATAATCTTTTGTATTAATATGAACAAGGTACCAAGGATATATTATGTAAATAATAGAGTTTTAGATAATTATAAGAAGTTAAAATAATACATAAATAGTTGCTTACATTAAATGAATAGTGAGATACGATGCATTATAAAATGCAGGAAATTAATATGATGCCCGTTTTGTAGACTATAAACCGAATACTTGTGACTGACGATTGAGAGAAATGGTACTTGGTAAAAAAAAATTAAAAAAGATCAATTAGCCTTTTCGCGACAATCCATATTTTGTGCCAGGGCTCAATAACTTTTGATTCAGAGCCTTTACCAATATAGGAGATGCATGATTAGAAGGACCTTTCAACACACTGTATCCATTTTTTGTCATTACTATAATTTATTGATGCAATGATTTTTTTTTAGAAAGTGAAAAGAGCTTTAAAACTCTTCAATTGGCAACACGTTGAGGGATTAAAAATATATGTTTTTCATTAACATCGGCAATTTTTCAACTTGTCGACAACATTCTCGGCCAAAGATATTACATTGATTCTAACGGTGTGGCGATAAAAGAAAATATTTCTTGTCGCAAATTCAAAGAATAATATGGGATCAATCAGGCCCAGAAAGAACTCTTGGTATGAACGAGTTAGTAAGCAATGGGACTAGATAAGTATTAATCAGTAACAAGTAAACGCCGGAATAAACAAAGGTGGTCTAATTCTAAACAATGGTTTATACTACCAACAGACAATGAGCAGCCCAAAGTGGGAAATTAAAAAAAAGGAATTAAGTCAAAATATGGGCAAAAACTAAGAATACAACTTTTTTTTGTTTGCCTTTATTTTAAATAACAAAGAGCAGGGGTAGTTAGGATCTATGTGTTTTGTGGCTTTTGGGCATTCTTGGCCGCCCATTATTATCATTAAGTATTTGGCGACACCTGTGTCTGGGAGGCAAAAATCGCTGTAACCATCGGGTTTCTCCTCCCAGTTGAACTAATATCGAGTGTCCATGTGGACCGTTTAAGAATAGTGCAGTGAGTTCTTAATTTGCAAAGGTTGAGAGTCTCCACTACACGGGACCTCAATTCAACGTCATATCCGAATGTTTTCCACTGCAACATAGCCTTTTTCTATGGCACAGGAGATGGGCACGCTAACACACAACACAGGCTTCAATCATCCGCCTGGGTTGGATCGGATTCGAACCCACGATCTTTGGTTCGACGGGCAGACGCTTTGCCGACTGAGCCGACTCGCCTCCCCATAGTAAATTGGTAGTGTAGACCACGGTGTATGTTTTACTTTCTTTAGTGAATTGCGGCCAAAAGTTTTAAAAGCAATATATACTGTTACAAACTTACATAGATATCCAACATCAATCTTTTTATATTTGGTGTTGTCGTTGTAAGTACAGTCGCCGGGTCGGTTGGTCCAATGACAGCCCACGTTGCATTCCGTGTCCCCGTTGCAGTGGTCAATGTAATCAGATGTTTGGTTCACACGGCATTGTGCCAAATATTCGCCATTGTCGCAGTCCTCAAGCTCAAGGAACGTGCAGTATCCCCATAATATGTTAATTTTTCGGCCAGACTCGCACCGAATTCGTTCGGAGTTTGAGGATCTTGTACAACGCTGAAAGACATTTACTTCTGTACATGAGTATAAACATACAGACAAAGATATTATCCCCTCCCCGCGAATGCCCAAATGCCAACACGAAATCCAGGCATGACTCGGGTTCCGTTTTCGGGGTTTAATGTAATTATTCATTTTCTCCATATTCCTTAACGTTTAAGATATACAATGCCATGATAATATTCCTGAGGTTTGTTAAAAACATTCTACCCGAACGCATTTTAGGTGATTGGTAGACTTTACCCATAACCATCTCAGGGTCCCGTCTTATAAGCAGTTACGACTGATTCAAGTCGATCGCAATTTAAAATCAATCGCAAATCTGTACTAAAGAGATAGGAGATTGTAAGTTTGATTGCGATTGATCGCATGACATGCTTGCCATCAATCATGAGGTGACCGGACATTTGCTCCTGCGACAATGCTTCAGGTTTAAAGGTTTTTGAAGATGTATAGGGTTAGGTTCAAGGTTGCAATTTGGTTTTATGTTTAGGGTTAGGATTAGGCTCGTTCAGATATGATGCTTGAAACCGCCGGAAAAAAACAATAATAATCATATACAGCCGCGTTTTTTTTCTTTGCGTAGAAGTGAGTGGGAACTGCGCGCAACAAAATGGTTCTTCACGTATTTAGTGAGCTCTGTGTTATAAGATAGAGCATTGTGAAGTTTATACCGCTTTGTGTCATTATATAAAACCCTTGGTTTATTGCGGCATATCTGAACACTGAATTTTAGGGTGTCGTGGTCTAGCGGATCCGTCGTCAGATTATGGATCACGTGTTTCGCGGTTCGAGTCCCGCTGCGGCACTCATGTCCTTTGGCAAGACATGAATCTACATTTGCCTCTCTCCATGAGTCCGCCCATGTGTTAAATGGGTACCGGTAGGAAAGAATTCCCCGAATGCTATGAGCACTGAATCAGTATCCTAGCAAAGCCGGTGTGCACTATGAAAATATCCAATATCATTGTTATTGTTAGGGTAAGGTTTAGGGTTAGGTCTAGGTTGGGGACTGTCCAGGGTCGAATTTAAAGCTTCGGGTAGTGTAGCAATTGTCACTGGAGCAAGTTTGCTACAACCCTATGCAACTCTTTATAAGACAGGGGCCTGATTATACATGAACACAAACTTTAAACATCACCACTGAACATTGAACATGTCGAAGGCCAAGTTATATTAGTATACATGATATCAGTGTAAAGGATAATAGTGATGGTAATGATATAAGAAAGGGATAGTGCTAGTAATGACATACCTATAAAAAATATATATATATAGGGGATGTGCATTAATGTGCATTGCAATTGGTCTTTATTGAGACATTATTTTATGATACACTAACGTAAATCTAATGTGCCCAGTGCATTATATTGAGTTAATGAGTTTAGTAGCTTTGGCTATTAAATGCTATCACGTTATCAGACAAAATAAATAACAAACATTTAGACTACTGAACTATTATACATTCATTGCTTATATAGTAATCATGCTATATACAGAGCATAACACAGATTTAAAGATTAATATCACGGTAAAATAATAAAGTTCTTCCCTTTCTGACAGCATTGTTGGAAAGGGAAACATAACAAATAATTTACTAATCCACTCAAGTATATTAACGACTTATATAGAATAAAAAGGAATACTGATAGTATAAGAGTAATGTTATATCCCTATTTAGCTTGTAACAACAATTTGATAAATAGATTTGAAGAAGGGAAAGAAAAAGAAACGGGAAAAGGGAAATATGTCATACCTGATGGTATTGTGGTAGGAGCCTAGAAAACAAAGCAAATACATCAATAAACTGATGAGATAAATAAATTAGATAACAAGCAAATAGCATAAATATATGAGAAAACAATATATACTATCGCCATCAACAGGTGAATGTGTTTATGCGTTATAGATGCCTTCATTATTTCGTTATTATCCTAAAACTATATTTGTCATCGTCCGTAACAAAAAAGACATGATGAAGGGAAAAGATTGGTGACGGATCGGGCAAGCAATGAAAGTCGGAGAAAGCAAAATAAGGGAAGAGAATAAGAGAGTGAGAGAAAGGAAGAGAGTGTGTGTGAAAGAGTGAGAGAGAGTGAGAAGAAGAGAGGGAAAGAGAGAGGGAGAGAAAGAAATATAGTGAGAGATAGAGACAGCATGTGTGTGTGCGTGTGTGTGTATGTGTGTATGTGTGTGAAAGAGTGAAGGAGGAGGTGAGGGAGAGAAAAGAAAAGTAAGCAAAAGAAGGAGTAATTACCTCCGGATAATATAATATCTAAAAAAAAAGGAAACACTTCATTTACCAAGGCTGGAGTAGTCTCTTGTACTGGAGGGTCCCCGGTTCCAGTCCACTCACCTACGTATACACAAGGCATCATAAATAGCTGTAATTACTTGAACAATATGATTACAAGACGATCTGAATGTAATATATGATATAATTATATAATTTTATTGTACGACTTACGATTCGGCCACAATACACTAATGTACACTGCTGGTCATAAACGTGGAATATTTTTTTACCCCAATTTATGGAATAATTTTGACAATGATTTATTCTAATAGATCTAGATAATAGTATACATTCTCAGATTGTATTGAATAATAATATGCAAGTGTTTGTAATGAGGATAAATGCCTCAATTCAATGTATTTTTTTTTTTTTTTTTTTTTTTTATGTGGGGACTGCCTCCTTCCCGAGCCCGCACTGCGTACAGCCTTTAAATTTAAAAAAAATGCATCTTTAGCGATAAAATACACATTGCATACATACACTTGGTTTTGCTTTGTCTGGCAATCCAATGCCAAGCTTTTCAGTCGCCGAGAGAAACCTTTTTTTTTAAGTATGCAGAAAATGTGAAACCAAATCAGCGATTCACGAAACCATCATTAGCACACGTTCGCCGATAACCCATTGCAACGCCCGTATCAAATATGACGCGCGTTTGAATGGGATGTCGTCGGTGAAAAAGTACTCATGACGGTTTGGGAAACGATTCCCAGGTCTATTGCCCCGGGGTTGATTTCCAATTTTCATCGAAGTAATACCTTTTAAGCAAGGCCCAAAACTATACCAAACCCTAACTCTAAAACTAACCTTTGACCCAACCCAAACCTGTTCGCGAACCAAGCTCTACTATACATTAGTCTCACGAACGAAACCGACCTCAAACCGAAATCAGACCGAACAAACTATAACTTTACCCAAATTTGTACGGATTTTGATCGGTTATGAGTCTGTTTGGCGATGTGATTATGGGTAATATCTAATACTAACAGTGATAATAGTGGAGTCTTGTATATAGCGCTCATGTTTGGCACACTGGCACTCTTGATGTGTTAAATTATTAACCACCTCACATCATTGAATTAATAAGAACCGGAGCAAATGTCGTTCGAGCAAACGTTGGATTCCAACAACAGTTTTTGTTTGCCTCAAAGACTCTAGCATAATGGTATTTATCAATCAGACTAATATCACACACGCTAAAAGCCACAGTTTATGAGAATTAGTGTAATTTAATAAATTGACAACCAAATCATTTCTCACAACCTAATGAAAAAGAAATAAAGCGAGCGGGGGATGTATGATATGAATTAATTTTCCATTAAGGAAACCTAGATAATTACCATATTAATCATCTATCAATATATTTACGTCATTAATTACCATGATGATGGATGTAATATTTACCACCCAAAATAAAAATTAAATTTTTAAAGTGCCTATTGATTTGATACATATCCCGACTTATCGATTTAAACACCCATCATATCCAAATTAAATGACTTAAACAGCTTTACAAAATGTTGGTATTGAAATTAGAAAACGAACATGCGTCTTAATCAGCCTAGGGAAATAAAACAATGAAGAAGATTTTTTTTTTAAATGTTGGAGCGAGTGTCGTTTTAAAAAAGGTGCCAAATAACATTTCTCTTTTAGAAATGCAACCAATTCTTCCCTCACTTTTTAGACGACGTTTGCTCTTAATGTTAAATCATGGTCGTTACAAACGAGGCGTCATTGCTATTGCGTTATTACTTGCGCTACTCATGCTATGATGAGAGCATTAGCCTATACGCACACGTTATTAAAGGAATTCAAAGCCATGTGCATTATTCATTATGCATTCACTTGTTGTACCATGTCTCACTCCCATCACTGGTAAAGAAGCCGTTGCACACGACGCGTTTTTTTGTTGAGGTAGGAATGCGTCAGCGACTTGTGCCGTTTTGTACACATGTGTATGGGATACGTGCGTCACAGGGTTTATTAGCGCAGGTAATGACGCAATCGAATTGACGCCTCGCGTGCAGAGGGCAGTACAAACTCACAGTCATATTCAGCATAAGCATAGACGTACTCTCCAGGGCAATAATCTGAATCTCCTGTGCATGTGATGGCACATGGGCTCCGTGTACTACAATACAAATCCCACTTTGCGGTCTGCAATGCAATACATTGTTACGTATTAAAACTATGAAACCAGTTAAACCGGGGCCCCGTAACATAAAATTCGACTTAAGATCAATCGTTAAAATCTCCAATCTTGCACTAATAACTTGTATCCTACCATACATTGTTTCTATATCTTACATAACATTAGTTGTAAGGTGGTATTTATTGTAAAGTTATGATTGAATGGAGGAGCTACGATTACATTTTTGGATAGATCGTACCTTGTATGCTACATGGCCCTCGTTTAACTTAGTCAATGACTTTATGAAGCGCCAAGGATCAACGCTTCATTTCTACTCATATGGATTGATAATAATAATAATAACAAGTTCTCAACGCGCTTAAAAAATGGTAAGAAACAAGTACCCCACAAAATGTACCCATCCATAAGATGACAATGAGAAATTGATTTCATCTTGAAATAAGTTATTGTACATTTTTCAGGATAAGGAGAGCACTCTATCAAACAGGGAACAAAACTAGATCATAATATGCATTTATGACTACCGGTCCTTGTGATTTACAATAGAGAAGTCCAGTGCGATTATTTTCAAAGTTTAAAAAACAATCCTGCCAAAAATCATGATTTTATTTATTTTATTTTATTTTATTGAAATATATTTATTCAGGATAACAAGAATCAGATATACATTGTAGATACAAAATCTGTTTTACATCATGATCCTGAACAGTATAAAAATGTAGTACACGGAAATATAAATAATGAATATCACCAAAGCTCACAAGCAAAGGTAAGAACAGTATAAAACTAACATATAAGCATAATACGCATTAAAAGTAGTAAAAAGCACAAAACAAAAAACAAAAACCACAATGTAATAAATGAAATTATTAGCGGAAAAAACATCAAATCACTTTAATAAAAGGCATTAAAATATCACCAAAAAATAGAAGAGGAGAAAAGATTTAAGAAAACTGGTAAAAAGTAAAGGATGAAAGAGGGAAAGAAAAAAAGAGGGGAGACGGAAATGGAAAGAGAGAAAGAGAAAGAGAAAGAGAGAGAAATAAGCCATGTCAAAGCAGTAAATGAATCGGCATTATATCACACAGGTTTAAAAAAAAAATCCTCGTACATACGTTGAAAAACATCGATAGATTTAGCATTTTGAAAAGCAGAAGGTAAACTATTCCAGATTTTACCTCCAGCGTATCTAGAACAATTCTTAAAACATCCAAGATTAGGCTTGGGTAAAACAACATTCAGCGTATTGGCAAGTCTAGTGTTAAAACCATGTCTGTCAAAAACCATTTCCACTTCATTGCATAATCGTACTGGGGCTTTTCCATGAATACAGTTGTACATTATACATGATAAAAAATAGTCCCGTCTAATATCAATGGATTGCCATTGTAATGAATTCATTATATTCAAGCTATTTACATCATAACCAAAATTCCCTACGACAATACGTGCAGCTCTTTTTTGTAGTCTTAAAAGAATATTTCTGTTTTGTAAAGAACAGTTTCCCCATACGGAACAAGAATAATCTAAGATTGGCTGTATGGTACATTTGTATATTTTATTAAAAATGGAAGAGCTTAAAAATTTACTGAGCTTTCTCAAAGTAAAAATCTTATAACTTAATGATTTGGTAAGAGATTTAATGTGGATATCCCAAGATAATCTATCATCAATTTCAATCCCTAAATATCTGATACTTCTTACTTGTTCTTTTATTTAAATATCAATATGCACCTTCAGACGTAATTCATCGTTATCTCGTGTGTAACTACTCAACATCATAACATTACTCTTATTAGTATTAATACGTAATCTATTTTTACAATACCATTCATTTATAGCATATAAATCTGCTTGGAGCTTAGATGTAATGACATTAATATCCATATCAGAAACATATAGGACAACATCATCAGCGTATATATTACATGTACTCAACCGTAAGCAATCAGTTATATCATTTATAAAAACAAGAAAGAGGGAGGGGCCTAAAATACTCCCCTGAGGAATTCCTATAGTAATGTCCCTTGTTTCGGACAGTTTACCATGACAATAAACTGCTTGTTTCCGACCAGATAAAAAACTAGAAAACTATTTAAGTTCAGTATTTAAAATACTATACTTATTCAATTTGGACAACAAAATTTCACGGTCAATACAATCAAAACATTTTGAAATATCAAGAAAACATATTTTTTAGACAATGATACCCAAAGGTAATTATACCGTGAATGAGTCCAGTGCCTGGAGGCTTTTTGACGAAAGCCAGGGTTATAATAGAACTATGTAAACAGCTTGAGCATCCTCTGGGATGGATCTGTGGCAATATAGCTATAGTTATATAAATATTACTGTTATTAACATTATTGTCCGGATGTGTGTGTCCGGAATGTAACTATCCGGAGGTCGCTGTCTAGAGGTAGTTGTCCGAGGGTAGCTGTCTCGAGCAAAATTGTCCAGAGGTTTGGTTGTCCACAGGCAGTTGTCCATAGGTGGTTGTCCAAAGGGTAGTTGCCCAGATAGTAATTATTTAGAGCCTAGATGTTCAGAGGTAGATGTCTAGAGGTTGTTATCAAGAGCCCACTTGTCCAAAGGGTAGGCCCTATTCGCTTGGAGGTAGTTGTCTGGAGGGTCAGTCTCATATTAACAAAACCTTTCATAGGCAATAATACATTATGACAACTAGGCTCAGTAAGGCAAGCACTAGTGTCAGGAGGGAAGTTGTCCGTAAGTAAGATTGTAAGATTGTAAGATTGTAAGATTTGTATTGACTCTATGAGAGTGTATGAGGGGTATGAGAGTGCAAACATATTTACATAGTATCAATATATAACAATAATATAACAATGATACACATGTGATAATATGAACCATGATATTATGATAATATGAACAAAGATAACGTGTGATAATACGGACACTAATAAATATATGACAATATGAACAATAATAAACATGTGACAATATGAAAAAATAAATATATTTACAAATCAAGGTAGTTGTCCGAACACGCCCTCACTTACCATATCCCCGTTCATACATGATGCACCCAAAGACGTGTCAAAGGCATCACATCGTGACACCCGCACACAGATGCCTTCCGTTACGACGATCGTGAGGTGCGGTGAGCAATCCAACGTTATTTGTGGGGACCCATCGTTGCACTGTGTCCGGATAAGTGGGAAGCCAGCTAAAATAAAAACAATAACACAAATTCTTTACAAGGGCTAAGGAGTTTCTCTCGCCCTTCTCCCCACATTGAAAACTAAACGTTTCTAGAATAAATTCTAAAAACTTGCTGTACCCGCAAGCCTTGGTAAAATGCCGGGGCAGGATAAAATAACGTATTCGCATTATGTTTATGTCGTCATATATTGCAACGACGGATTTTGACGGCGGTGGTATCCCACGGCCTATTTTATGTATATGAACGAGCCTTAAAATTGAAGTTGAGTTCGGATCATGCAGTTGCACAGTAACAGTCTGGTTAGCAGCAATTATGAGAATAAAACTTGATTATTTAGTATAACAATTAATGTATGCTGTGATGTTTTGGAAACATCAGATTTATAAAAAAAAAAACTCACCAAGTATTGCAAAAACGACATATACTGCACATAGAAATTAATGGGACTTTGTATACATGTGCCATTAATGTTTGGTCAAAACTAAACTTTTTGTTAAATATGAGAGAATTTGAAGAACATTCAATTTCAGGGGATATTGTTTATTATGATATCCGTTTAAATTGACACAAACAAGAATAGGCAAGCTCACAATCACTTTTCATCTTTACCGGAACTCAATCTTCTCTTCAGGCGTGCAAATTTAAACTTTTTTTGCGACAATTGCAACCAGGAATAAACACGATTGTTCCACTCTTTCTGGAGTCATATCAAGGATCACTTCGTTTAGATTGGAGAACACAAAATAGAAAACAAACAACAACCAAACGAACGAGCCAACAAACAAACAAACAACAATAACAACAATCAAAGTCAAACAAAATCATATAGTATAATCCACGCTCCAATTATTCACCAATACTTTGGAGTGGATAGGACTCAAATTGAAAGGCAGTAATCCCTAATATGACTTCTTAGAAAGTGGATTTCCACTCCTAGTGAAATCTACTCTCCAAAGAGAGATTTAACCAGTTCCAGCTGAGATTAAACATGCATTATTATACTATTGTCTTAGATCATTTATTTTATATTGAAAAAAACTGATTATGAATAGATAAAGGACATTTCAAGTATCTCATAGAGTGTCCATGTTATGTTCAGATTAAATTTTGCAAATGTGTGTGCTCTAAACGAATGATTAGACAGAAATACATAAGGACAGCGAAATCTCCGAACCCGGTTTACTTAGAAATGAAATTGATCCATGTTGTCAGTACACCATACCTTTCACGAAATGCGAAAGAAACTATTAAAACCTTTATCCTCGTTGCATTTTTTGCGTTGACATGACACACCCCAATTCATGGATCGCATCAAGGAGAAAGAAATGCAAAAGAGGTATATTTTTTTTTAAACACTATATATATATTTTTCGAAAGGTTTATAACAACAATATATTAATAGAAAAATTAACAAGAACTATATCAACAATAATTACAATATTCTAAATTCATAGAGCGCTATTAAAGTTCATTCACAACGTCTCTCAAAAGAGATAAATAACACTATAAAAAAACGTATCATTCTTGCTTTACATGGGTTGAAAATGGAACCAGGATGACAAAATACGATATTCGTGCAATTACTCATGGAAGACGAATGATGTATTATAAACTTACCTTTGCATAGCAGGAGGATGAAGTATGATATCTGCGGAGAGATAGATTATTATATAGGTATGAATAACATTATACCAATAGTATGTTTGTAATCACGCATACCAATGAAATATGGCCATGGATTTTCTTTTCATATTTTTAGCTGTTATGTTATGGGAATCTTTCGATTTCGATACAATTAATCGTACTCAGTTTTTATAATCATTATTCATACAATATATACTGTAAAAGAGCAATCATTGCTATTCTGGCAATATACAATCCCCCTAGTATACAGGTATATGAGTAAAATTATTGATATGTCATTAATTTGGTTAATTTTTCTTTTCTTTTTTGTTAATAGCCATCTTTGTCAACACCAATTTTCAAATGGAATACTTTCTTTCCGACTTCATGTTAGGACATGGGGGAAGAAGATAAAGAACAAAAAAGAGAGAGAACGTGAGAGTATGACAGAGAGAACGAGCGAGAGAGGGAGAGAGAGAGAGAGAGGGCGAGAGAAAGGGGGAGAGGTCGGGGACGTATAGACACAGAGGAAACCGTAGGAAGAGGGAAATAAAATAAGACAGGAAGAAAAAGAGAGGGAGAGAGATACGAGAAAGAGAGAGAGAGAGTATATAAAGAAGGGTAATGTACAGAGGAGGTGAAAAAAGATAGAAGATAGATGGATAGAAGGGCACAATCAGTTTTTGACATCTCTAATTCCAATCATAAATATCTTGATAATCAGACAGGCGATCGGCTTGTAAGAGTCCTGACCTAAAGTTTATAATTATGATTGCAGCATTGAGCTAAATCCGGGATTTTTTAAAAGAATCTGAGGCAGAGACACTCAATTCCTTTAAAAGAGTACTTTTTAAAAGCCAACTTGCTGATTTCCTCACTAGTCATGTGTTAAGGTGTAGTTGCAGTTGTTGTTTTTTAGAAGGTCGAACGCTAAACGCGTCTGAAAACTGCTGATCTCATGATATATGTATATATGTATATTACCCTAGCAACACCATCACCAATTTAATCAGCGAAATTGATGCTGTAGCAGATCTTTTTGGGGGGACAACTGCGGTATTTTAAAAACGAAATATCGACATCAATAACCATAATTATCTCCGGTAGACTGTCTTTTTGTTATTTGTGTGATGCCCTGCTTTTCAATAGGCCCCTCATCCTTTATCATTATTTATCACCCGTACCTCGTTCATTTGCCTATATGAGTAGATGTTAAAATATTAAATTTAATTGGATTTAGAAGAAACGACACGACATTAGCATACTGATGTGTCGGGTTAATTGGAGAAGACCGTTTTTAGATGAGTGGGGCTTAATTCACAAACATTACCCCTGACATTTCGTGAATACAGGGGCCTTGATTTCACAAAAGTTCGGATAACGCGACCACCCGACCTGAAGCGACCCGAAGATTCGAAATCAGCCCTGGACTGGGGTCGTAATTTCCCCCTTACCCTGTGATATTAAAACGGTTAAGTTTAGGTTACGCATGTTCTCGTTTCGGCTTTGATATGTAAACGTACTATCATGACGAATTGCTGACGAGATGCTTCCTGCTATAACGAACCCTTTTGTGTTTAGTGCGTTGCACACAAGGCGTTGTTTCCCTGACGCAGTACTGAGTCAGTGAATGGCAATGTTTTTGACGCGCTTAATGAAATGAATGTCGTATATAAAGGATGATTGCAAAATGAACAATGCAACATTGTATTGACTTACTGGTGCATGCATTGAATTTGTTTCCTAGGTTATATTAGCGCACGTAATAATGCAATCGTGTGCATAATGTTTTAAACGCGTTGTTCAAGATGCGTCATTAGGGACTTTTAGATTTGCGTGTACTGATACGTGTGACGTCCATTCAAGGCAGTGCATTAAAAGGACGTCGACCGTAGCAATCCACATTGTCTTCGTGCGAATCTAAAAGTCCCTATTTGCCTGAAGCAAGACTGCGTCAGCGACTTGAGCGGTTTAAGATTTATCATGTGTTGATGAGATCAAACAAACGAAAGATTATTGCACATTGAACAGTGCAATCAATGCTTTGGGTAATTGGCGTACATGTATGGGATGCTTGCCCTCAAAGATTCAATTGGCGCAGTAAATGACGGAATAGGCCACTTTCTGTAATAATGTATGCATTGCATACAACACGTGTTACTAGGGAGGACAAGTCATAATGTTTGTCATTTGTAATTAATGTATGCAATTCGTATTCTGACTATTCAAATACAGTTATTCGTAAGAGGTGAATGAAATAATTTGTAATAAATTACATTACGAAAATGGTCTATTAAAAAGGATTTGCGCGCAAATAGCCTAAACGACTGCAAAGTGATTGATGCACACAATGATTTTAAATGACATTTGAGCATGTCTCTAGCATCTCTCTCCTCTCCTCTCCTCTGTTCAACCCAGTTCCCATTTTCATTCTCTCTCTTTCCATTCCTCACTCTCCCATAAAGGTTTTTTCTTATTCATCTACCTCCCAGGTCATTCTGTTTCAAGACTCAGTTGATATTTAAGTTTTTATTTCATATTAGGCCTATATGATATTTAAAAAATAAAGCTTTCCGTTTGTTAAAGATAAAGACCAGTTATGGTCATGCGATTGCATTGTGAAAGAAACGTTGTGGAATCGATCAGAAAAGGTTGATCATCTAGCATATAAGTATTGGTGTGTACTGCAAGGTTCTGGAATTATCAAAATGATAGGAAATTTGGCCCAGTCTTGGTAAAGTTACAAGCACTGTACACATAAAGATGTATATGGGACTACGCGACACATGCGCGATATCTATCGGGTCCAAATGAATATAAAAAATTACCAAATATATCAATTAGTAGGCGGTTTCTAGGCAAAATTTGTCTCATCACGTATTAGTCAAAACATATTTTTCTCATGATTCGAATAATAGCTTCCATATCATTTTTTGAGAGGGGGTGTTTCCAAAACTGGTCTTTACCTTTAACTAGTATTTCTCCATTTCATATTAACGGTTTAAACCTCTCATTCTTCTACGCAAAGATTGAAGGTTCATCACCAACAAGACATACACATAGCCTTTTCACCTGTATTTATCTTCAGAATAGAAATGTATAGGGCTAGGGGGTGACCTAAAAAGCGGTCCATTTGACGAATATAGTATTTTGTTAACAAAATCGAGGAAATCTTGAGTTAGATTGAGTTCGGCGCAAAACGAAAGGGCATTAGATAATCTATATTTTGATATCAATTTTAATGGAATTGGATTTAATAAACATCGCAGTTGTAAGTACAAAAACATGATTTGTTTTTCTCAAAAATTAAATATTAATTTTTAAAAACGTTTAATATTTTTTATATATCAAAACCCCAAAATCTTATTTTTGCGTAACTTTCAAAGAATTGCCCAATTTACAATGGCAATATTTCTCACAAAGCAGATGCTTATATTTCTTTTTAATGAATACTTATAGCAACCCAAAGTTATCTACTTGACTTCCACAAAAACTACATTCCACAGATTAAAACAGAAATAAGGGCCAGGGAAAGAGTCATTGCTCACATCATAAATAGTCTGAAATGTTAACCCAAACGTGATTATAATGCAAAGAAGTTCTTTATTTTGAAGGAAAATGATGGATAAATGCAGCATATGCACGTATTTTGGAGGTAAGTGTGGAAGAAATCTTGGAGTTGTTAATTCCTCAGATTTGATGCACGAATATGATATGTTTTTAAAGATTTTAAGAGATTAAAAACTCCCAAGAAGTGTTTAGAATGCAAACTAGTTCTGAATTTTGAAAGAAATTGTGACATAAGACATGAATACACTGCTTGTTATGGTGACTGGTGTGGGATGAATGTTTCAGATTTGAATCCCCAGGGGCGTGGTGTGATGCACAAATTGATTTGTTTTTTGTTTTGAAAAACAAATAAAGACTTTATTCATGTAAATTGGAAATTGGCATAGTAATGCATAGAAATAATTTCATAGAATTTGGCTTCCCCCCACCCCTCCCTCTCTCTCTCTCTCTCTCTCTCTCAATTAACTCCTGTGCATTTAGTTTTAACAAGGGGCTTCCACAGAAAAAACCTGTCACCTTTGACAGGAAAAAAAGATTTATGTATCCTAAGGAAACATCAAACGGTAGATTGGCCGTGGGGGACTTTGGCGAATTTTCCCCACGAGCCGCTCTTTATTTTTGGCCGGACCAAGGTCCAGTCGATTTGTGGTCTGAGGGACACTTAAAAAAACCTGCATTGTACATGTCATGTAGGCTGTTCACGTCAAACTTTCATAACCAATTTTCTGTCCCAGTCCGCCCCTAGAAACATTAAATTATTTTTTGTGTCAAAGACACGACGTAGAAAATATAGAACCTTCTGCTGTAGTCCTGTTTTTATCTGGTTATTTGATCTATTTGACAGAGCTCTACTAGTTTAAGATGTCTTTACACCTAGTGGATAATCACCATTTCTTCTATTTGATTTGTATCTCATTGAAATGCCACCCTAAGACATAATATAATAGAAATGGTCCAAATGCAGACATTAAGGCGAGTAAAGGTGTTTTCATAATGTTACCACTTTCTGCCTAGGCGAATCCAAGGTGAACAAAACGGCCAATGAAATAATGAAAATAATATTTTTTTTTTTAAATCAAAATAAAATCAAGGTCTGCGAACCCCGCCTTTTTAGAACCACACGAGGGCCACAGAGACTCCAGTGTAGGACAAATTCAGAAATGAAAATGGGAAATTTATTCCCTATGCCGACCCCTTCGGAGCAATACCATAAGCTGTAGGAGTTCTAAATATTCAGGGGTAGCGGTCCTGGGGTAGTTGTCCTAGGGGGCAATTGACTGGTGCGTAGTTGTCCGGGAGTAGTCGTCCTAGAGGGTGGTTACCCCAAGGGGTAGTTTTCCCAGGGGGTAGTTGTCCTATAGGATGGTTATCCGGGGTGGATGTCCAGGGAGTAAGTGTCCGGATATAAATATGAATAAATTATACTGTATTCTGATCTTTTTAAGATAAGAAATATTCTCTACGAACCTATCAAATAATGTATTTTTAATTTGAAAGAAGAAATGTTTAAGGAGCATTAACGCAAAAAAAAAATTGAAGGTGGAATAAAAAACAGATTAGTCTTTAGGAGAGATTCTGAAATGTAAAATTCTTCTATTGTTTCTATATACTTTTCTACAATAATGGAAAAGATAACATAAATTTGGCTCAGATATGATATCCACATGAAAAGAAATTACACCACATAAAGCTCCGGCATGCTACATGGTCTACTGAAAAATTCATCGAGGATTCACAAACGGTATGTCAGTCTTGTGGACAATTGTGGACAATTTTACTAAGGCTTCAAAAGACCTACATTGTTGGTCTCGTGGGCTGTCTTTATAACCCAGCTAGCTCAGAAGTAGGATATTTTCCTCTTATCTTTCTTTGATTATGTTTAAATATTTGTCTCAACCATGCCCAGGTTTTACCAAGCAGTCAGGGGGAGCAAGGTGTCAAAGACGTAGTTGCGTGTCTGGAACATCACAGACTATATAAGTACTTAATAATTGCATTCAGGACTCCTAATCCTTTGAACTGTCTGTAAATGTCCAATAACTATCGTCAAATTCATATACAAAGATAATGGCCAAAATGAGGGGAGAAATATCTACAATAAAAAGCACATTTTCGGCTAAAAATTCACATTTTACACATTTCAACTGACATCTACTTGAAAGTATTTAAATCATCAATCAGCAAATGACACCAAATCAATGATGATTTTAGGTTTTACTTAAAAGTTAATTATAAAACTCGATTTAAACACACCAAACATGGCCTTAATACACAAATACACAAAGATGTGCAAACAGTTAATACACATGAGGTTGTTTTTGTGGAAATCAAGTCAATAACTTTCGATTACTATAACGTTGTCACTGAAGATGTATATAAGCCTCTCCTTTCCACAAAATATTGTCCTTTCACATGAGCAATTTCTAGAAAGCTACAAATAAAGACATATTCCCAATGTTTATATAATATGAAGAATATAAACGTGCTTTCATAAAATATAAGTTTTTAATCAAAACAATAAAACCATCTTTCTAACTAAAAATTGTTATTAATTAATCCCAATTCCAATAAAAATGTTATCATATTTTTTTGCTTAATACTATTTTTCGTCAAAAGGGCCGCTGTTTTGGACATCCTCTCCGATTTAGGGGTGCCCGCTGCGAATAAAAAAGCACCTCTGAAATATTGTGTATTATAATAAATTCTTTCGAACGAACAAGGTGTTCTTAGTTTAAAGGCAGTGGCATCCAAATAAAAAACTAAGCAACATATTTGACTTTGAGCCCGAAATGTATGAACTTTAAATTTGGTACTACTTTATCGTTTTTGCCTTTTATTGAGTATTTATAGACCTTATAATACTACTCTTCAAATGAGTTTTGCTTTTTATTTAGGGTTCTCAGTCTTACAGGGTACGTTGTTTTTATACTGCCTGTCGTGCTGTTACTTGTCATGTTTAGAATATGAAGGCGCATTTGAAAAGCCATGCTTTTCAGGGAACATTTTTTCTCTGATGTTCTTCCACCCTTGCATAATAACAATGATACCGCTCGCACATTATGTTTCACCTCTCCCCGTAACTCAGCCTTCTCTTTAGGTTGTCTACACTCTTTTTTTTTAATACTTGTTACTCTACAGTTTGTATGATCGATATTTGTTTTTAAATGTAGAACAAGAACACTTCAAATATTCTTCACTATGATAAGCTGATATGTATCGACCATAAAACTCACCTGTAGAAAACGCTCCATCCCGCGTGTCCAGAAAATCTCCAAATGAAGCTCAAAACATCAATCTGATTTCTTTTTGATACGACTCACCAGCATATGCGATTTTTCCTTTTTGTTGTCTCTGGGTGTGACTTTGTTATCACAATCAAGCGCTAGTTTAATCCTTTTAACGTTGTTCAATATTCTTTTTTAAAAAGCAATGGCATCATGCAATACGTTCGAGAGACGCCGATGCTTACTTGCTTTTATTTTACTGTCCCGTGTTGCACTGCTACCGGAGCTTCGATGCTGCAAAAGTAACGTTTTAATGTTGTTCAATATTCTTTTTAGAAAGCAATGGCATCATGCAATACGTTCGAGAGACACCGATGCTAACTTTGCTTTTATTTTATTGTCCCGTGTTCCACTGCGACCGGAGCTTCGATGCTGCAAAAGTAGATAGAGTGCGGTTGCCTCCGAGAGAGATGAAGATGATTTCAGTAGGGGCGTGGCCTAATCCATTGTGACTGAACAGTCACCATATCATGCGGCTAGTGCGCAAATGAGGCTCTCCGCGTGTGCTAACTTTTCGCTTATACATTTTCATAGTCTATGGTTTATCATTAGGATAACCATGACGACCATCCATTATGAAGCAGTTAATGATATGATGGATAATGATCTGTTAATGATCGGTTCCCTTGGTAAACAAATATCAATAAGCCCATCACACTTTTCGTTCACCTTGCGACGGCGATTTAATCAAAAGCTCCCAAAACACAAATCATAAACGATTGCGTGGCTCTGGCTATAATTATCGTTGCCTGTAAAAGCATCTTCCCTCTTTTTCTTATTTTTTTGTTTTTGTTTGGAGGGGGGACACGAAGGGAGCATGCGTAGTTTGCATTGGTGTTGTGACATGGCAGTGTCTTATTGGTCACATATATGATTGATAGCACGAGACCTCAGTTAAAGACCCGTTTATTGCTTTATACCTCCAACCGACATGATATTTTATCTCACATGCAGTATTTTTGAAGGAAACACAACACTTTCCTTGGACCGATTTGTGATAATAATGCCTGGACCTTATATTCCGACGTTAGGGTTTAAAATGAATTTAAAAAAACTAACAACAACTATCACCGTTGAATTATCAGTTTTCACTATACCAACAATTTTAGTATTTAGAATTAGGAGTTTCTCTATTTGGGTGGACAATGGGCGTGTGAGTGCGTGCACGAGTGAAAAAAGAGAGAGAAAGAGAGAGAGGGGAAGAACAAGAGAGTGATACCCTAACCCTTACATGGTACATTAACAGGAAATATATATATAATCCCAAACCGTACATTAACAGGACAATATAAAACTAGTATATATTACTCTAACCTTAACCCTTACCCTAGCCCTACATTCAAAACAATATAACTAAACTAATGACTAATGAATAAAACTATTGTTTCTTGGGAGGCCTATCAGTTTCCTCTGCCTGCAAATGTACGTAGAGGGCAGTAATTATATTGTTTACTCGTTAACAGGACATGACAATGTCCTGCTTATGACCATGTCTAACCTTAATAATGACTCATTTTTTTCACTACATATGTCCGTCTAATGACGCTGTAAGGTATATTTATATATATGCATATTATTGAGATTAGGGGTGAACCTGCTTCGACGGAGCCCCATTATACTAGTGTCCCCTTGATATGTGGAATTCGGCTACGTATGAATAATGATTGAGTTGATTGCAATTGCGTTTAAGTTTAGGTGTAGGTTTGAGTTGTGGTAGGCGTATTGTAGTGTTGGGTCACATATAATTAGCTTGAACGTTTTTATTTGGCTGGTATGTACCATTCACCACGGAGCAACTATCAATAGAAATATATATCATGCAGTCTTACTAATTATTAAATGGATATGTGTGGAATTATTTATAATCACAGTACAATCATTTAAAGCTTCATGAATGGTAAATGAAAACACCGAACATAAGAAACAAGTCATAACATTGTATTTGGGAGAAAAATGAAAAAGGAATTTTTATTTCTCAAATGGATTGTCAGTTTATATAAATTATCCGTTCATTAGGAATCGATCAAAAATTCTGCCTCAATCATTCACGAAACAGTTTGCTTTCAAATGTCGATTTGGACATTGTGTTGAAGAAAGTTGAGAACCACGGGCCAATATGTCCTAAAATTATTATTATATAATTAACAATTTTCAGGTTTAGCTGGTCAATTATCTGTTTTAATATTTAATTACATTATTTTGAAGATTCCATCATTAATTGCTAAGGAATAAAACATGTAGGAAAACATACATTGAAACATATTTTTCTATTGAATTTAGTATATCGTCTGCTTTGAAGCCAAAAGGACGTTTACACTATCTTACAGTTTAGTATTGAATGCCCTTGTAGCTCAAAACAGACTAAATGACGTTTTGTGTTTCAATTAAATCGAATGACAAGTAGATCAAATTCACAATTGGCCGCACAGTCTAGATTCACATTATTATGAAAATCAATATGGATAAGGGTGGGCCTTCACAGAAACTTTCCATTTCCCCATTTATCTTTCAACGACAAAAATGTTTATGTCTCCTATCGAATTTGCCCCACTAATAATTCCTTCACAGGATTGGTGTTTAAATGGAGAGATAATGTAATCAGCGTGAATATTTATTTTACAATTTCACAACAAATGGTTTAATAATCAGGCAGGAATATAGCCCAAACTAGTTCAAAATATTTCAAAGATTTGGACCATAACCGGGTTAGAACTGAAACCTCATAATAATACAAAAAATGGAGAATTTTTTTTTTAAAAATCAAGAAGGTACGGTATTATGCTCGGTAACTTGACGTAGCATGCTGATTTGATATTTAATCTGTCTAGTTTAGAGACACATTATTCTATTGGTCTATCGCTCGGATATTTTAAACTATGTTTACTTGAACGAATTTCATTGTCTTGCTAGTGGTAGTGACATTTGCTAGGCATCTTTTTATTGTCTTGCTTTATTGTTGACGTTTCTTTATGTTCCCCTTCGATTACTTAAAAGTTATTGGTCATCTTTTTCTCTCATACCATTATCCATGGCACTTGCACCTTCTTTTTCAATTTGCTTTTGTTTCATTCAACTTCTCCTGAATGATATTGTCGAATGTGCAACTCTTTTACGAAGTTTTCTAAAAAGTTGGATGTGTGGGGGAAACAATGAGATTCTATCTTTAATTCAATCAATTCTAATTCTTAAAGAGATATGTTGTTAGTAGGACAAGGTTATTATAACGATATCAGTTATTCCATTTGTAATACATTAAGGAAAGCAAAATACCACATTTAATAATTAAACTATCTGTTGAAAGAAATCATGAATAAATAAATGAATAAATAAACAGACGACTTTAGTTCCTTGAAAAGCTATCATATTTTCAATCCAACTAGACAATACGTATCATGTGGTCAACCAGGTCAACCTCTCGATGCACAAAATAAAGTAGTTCCACATGACTACAGATATGTAAAGTACTTTGAAATAACTTCTCAACTTCTCAGAATTTCTTGAAAACCTTTTAACCTTCAACATTTCCTTTAAAGTATATTCCATCATCATTATGTTTGATTATTAAAACGTGTTTGCATAGTGATACTTTCTAAATCAAAATGAAATATCATGAAACTGTAATACTTTTATACAATAATTAAAGGTCACTTAAAGAAGGCAAAGTAACACCACACTCTATCGAGAAACTTAAAAGGCACCATTAAGAATTATTATTCAAAATGTCATTATTTTTTCTGACTTCAAGCACACATTTAAAAGAACACCAATTTGAGATACATAAAAAATGCTATATCGAGACACTTTTAAATATGAAGCTTTCAGATCTGTATCATATTACACATTTGAAGAGCGAAATTTATCTGTCATTTACGCTTTTCATAATAGAAGTATTATACATGACTGACATTATTCGCCTCTTAAGATTTGATTATGTATTAATTATACAATTTTATATAGTCGTAGACAAAAAAAGTACTGCCATTAGAATAAAACACATAAGTTATTTACACGAAATTTCCACAAAACCCTTAAAGGTACTGTGTCCCATATGCAGGCCAAAAAATGAAAAGGTTAAATTCCAACGGCATTTGAAAGATAATACTAATCTAGAACTTCCCTTAAAAAAGGTGGGGCTTGAAAATGTCTTCAAGTGAGAAAATAACGACTATTAGTTGTCGAATCGACTTAGGAGCTATAGAGCCAATAAGTAATAGTCTTGATTTTCAGACAATTGTACCGAATGGTCATACGTTTTATGCTGCGCAAAGATTCAATCAGTTCTATTTTGGCCATCACAAGAAGTGTTTTATTGATGTAGACAAATGCTCATGTACCCTTTACAGCTCGTTTTATGTATGTTATTACCAGAGAATAAAAAATAGCCAGTCAGTCACTCAATAGTGTCTGACAATGAAGTCTAGCAAGTAAATGGGTTTCCTTGCATAATTTGAGTATTAGGACACTGCTAACTTTTAAATTTCACAGATAGGACACACATGACATATTCATAATTCCTGCAAAGTTGTCCAGAATTTGAGGTTGGCTGCAAAAGGGACATGGTACCTTTAACATATACAAGTATTAAGATTGCAAAGTTGATTCTTCTATAGATACATATTGATAGACAAACGAAATATTTTTATTTTTGCAGCATGCGATTAGCATAGTCAATTCATTTTATATGACACAATAAAGCCTGTAATTACATATCATATGCATATACATTTTAAGGCCGACATAAATAAATTATTGACGCTATTGCTAAAGTCAATGTCGTACATGACTTGAAGTATTTGCTGTTTGAATACTGAATAGAATTTAAATTTATGCAATCAAAATGAAATACCATAAAACTTCAACACTTTTATAAAGTGATTAAAGGTCACTTGAAGAAGGCATAGTCACACCACACTCTATCGTGAAGCTTAAAAGGCACCATACTTTAAGAGACTTATTATTCAAAATGCCATAATTTGTTCTGACTTCAAGCACACATTTAAAAGAACACCAATTTGAGATACAGAAAAAATTGCTTTATCGAGACACTTTTAAATACGTAGCTTTGATATCTGTATCATATTACACATTTGAAATTTGAAGAGCGAAATTTCTCTGTCATTTACGTTTTTCATAATAGAAATATTATACATGACTGAAATTATTCGCCTCTTAAGATTCGATTATGTATTAATTATAACATTTTACATAGTCGTTTAAGAAAGTAATGCTGCCATTAGAATAAAACACATAAAATATTTACACGAAATATCCACAAAACCCTTAACATATATAAAGATAAGTATAAAGATTGCAAGGTAATTCTTTTATAGACACCTATTGATAGACAAAGGAATTATTTTTATTTCAACAACATGCGATTAGCATAGTCAATTTCATTTTATATGACACAATATTAAAGCTTGTAACTACATATCATATACATGTACATTTTGTACGAAATAAATAAATTATTAACGCTATTGATAAAGTAAATGTCGTACGTGAGTTGATTTATGTGCTCTTTGAATACTGAATATAATCTAAATTTATACAATCCTAATATTTTGTTTTTTGCTTTGTTTTGTATTCATTAATTTTGTTTCTCAAAACTCTAATTCTTTTACGTACATAACATAATTCATAAAAAACCGCAACATAATTATAACACAGATGTTGTATAATTTGATAAACGAACATAAATAAAACATGTTACATTGTTCATAATTTCACAATGTTTAGGACTAGAATATCTCACAATCACATAATAGGAAATAGAACAAGCACTGCTTCTTTTCTTCAGAAATGGACTAAATACTTTAAAAGAAAATGAGTTTCAAATTTCTCAACGCATTATTATACAGCATTAAAATTATGATTTTTTTTTGTTTAAAACTCAAATTACCTCCAATCCCTCTCCCTTCCCTTCTTCCTCTCTAACTCATTTGACTTATGTACAATATAGTTCGAAGAAAGAGAATAACTGCAATGCACTTTCTTCAAAATGGTATTGTTTTATGCAATAATATGAATAAACTTTTTACAACTTACACGATATACTACAATATAAAGCCCTAGGCGCATAAACAACGTTACATACGAAGAATAGAAATGTTTTTGTAAAGTATTTGTTAAATGAACGTTTTTACATTTATACCAGGACCATGGTCCAATTCTCAATAGGATTATTATATCACGTTACAGTAAACATTTATATACAATGTAATTTACATTTGTGCTATAGTTATATGGACGACATAGAACACAGAAACAAATGCGTTTTTTCATAACTTAATTGAAGAAGTCTGGAAAAAACGATACACAAAGTTTGGGTAAGTTCAAGTTCAAAATAAATTTAAATGCAGTGTGCATATCATACCATTTATTGTCGATATCAATATGTCTAGAAAAAGAGAAGAAATGTAACAGACACAAACATAACATGATTTACAAAATAGTGTACCAAGAAAATGGTGAAATATGCAATTCTCCACACTTTAACTCCTATTGCTCTTGTTACTACCAGGCCATAAAATACCTGTATATGGAAATTAAAGATTAAAGGTTCACTGCCATATACTGTACATCGTCTGTAAGAGCCAGGAGGGCTCTAAACTCTATGTTTAACTATATATATCGTTGTGCTTTTGGCTCCAAAGAGACGTAACTCAGGTTACTTGATTTAAAGGTACTATATCCCATTTACAGGCCAATCTTTTTTTAAAGATTAAATTCAAGCGGCATTTGAAAGATAATACTAATTTAGAACCTTCCTCAAAACGTGAGGGCTTGAAAATGGCTTTTTGTGGGAAAATAACGACCACTAGTTGTCGAATCGCCTTTGTGATTGCAATCACCTAAGTAACAGTCTGATTTTCAGACCCTTTTACCGAATGGTCGTATGTTTTGGGCTGCACAAAGATTCAATCAGTTTAATTTGGGCCATTAAAAGTAGTGGGTTATTGATATATACAAATGCTCATGTACCTGTATGTTATTACCAAAGAAAAAAAGATGTCAGTCAGTCGCTCAATAGTGTCTGACAGTGAAATATAGAGGGTGAATGGGTTTTCTTGCATGATTGAAAGCGTGATCTACAACCTGTAGCTGTTACGTGTCATATTTTTAAAGTGAGGCCATTTGAAAAGCCGTTATTTACAGTTGACATCTTTTTCAAAATACTCTTCCACACTAACATAAAAAGATAGAAAAAGCTCACAAATTAATCTTCTCCTATCTCAGAGCTCAACCTTCTCTTTAAAGCCCCACTGTCCTACTTGTAGCTACTTGCTCCCTCTATATAGAAAACTTCCCCAATCGGTGCCTGTTGGTCCCCCATGATCCTCTTATTCTTATGTTAGTTGAGAGCTGAGTTAATGAGATAGCCACCTGTCAGTGACCTCGCTGTGTGGTCTAATCCCTTCTGGCCCACTAGTGTTGACGGTCTTTAAAAGGTTGATGTGGTGGTTGACTTGGAACTCCTCGAACTTGCCCAAGTGCTATCTGCAACACGACGACCAAGCCGAAGCTTAAGCGCTGTTTTTACCTAGATGAATATCGAGAGAGATAACATGATCGCAAGCACCTTTTTAAATGTGCGAACATTTATTTATTTACTCACTTACTTATTTGTTTATTTGTTTTTCAATTAATGTAATTAATTATTCATAAATGTAGATATTTATTATGTCAAAACACGAACGCAAAGAGTTTGGAAAAACAGACTATGGGAGTTCCAATAGCCTTATCTACTACGTATTTAATTGTGTGAATTATTGAAAAATATGAATTATGCAATGCGTATATGATTGATGTGGGCTATATACAATTGCTATCGTATAGCTTAAACAAAGTTCACAATGAAAACATAATAAATGGAGAGAAAAAAGGGATATATACATAGGGGTCGTTAAAGTAAATAAAGAAAAGGAATCATAGAACAAAACCTTAGTGTTTAAAAAAAAAACTCCGTGTGTATTATAATATTAGCAAAAATCACTTTATTAAAGCTAAACTTAAGATTGAATCATTCCAGTACTCTCAGTAAACGACTGTAGATGAATTGTAAAGTTGATCAGAAAACATGAGAAGTCCTTAAATAATCCAAGGTAGTATAGCTTAGAAAAGGGGCATTTTCTCGTTGTATAATGTAAATATTCAACAAAATATCTAATCACAAGACAAATGTTATTTATCGTCGTATTACTTTATTTTAAGTTTTCGAAAAAGATATCATGTATTCATGAGATTTTGTTGGAATAGTGTTAAATGACGTAACGAGGTTAGAAAGAACTTACAGCCGGAACTAGCAAGCAGTGAAACACCAAGATGGAGACACCCTGTAATCATACCAAATAAAGAGAAATGAGAGAAACTTTAAAAAAAAAATTGATGGTGGGAGAGGGCGACATAAAGTATCGAAGCTTTTAACAAATAAATTCAATTTCAATTCAATTCAATTCAAGGTTTATTAAAGACATGTGTTGCAGCCCAATAGCTGAATTGTTCATGTGTACAAATACAAGATTCATTGCACATTTCAAACATAAAATACAGTCACAATTGATTTGTAAATATACATAGTTAATATGGGAAGTTTGCTTGGGCAGCAAAAATAACAAAACAGAAGATGATATCAAGTCAGAAAATTGGGGAGAGGAACATGAAGAAAAGAAGTAAAAGAGGAAGTTGTCACGGTAAGACACTGCATGGGAGTAAAGCGACCAGCGGGTGAGGGAGTCGGGTCGAGAGGCATTTTTTCGTAAACTTGTTGTAGGTTTTCTATGATGTGTCCGGTAAACTGGACCCGACACTTTGGCTGTAAGAGGGGTGCATTTCACAAACATTACACCTGACCCTTTTAGAGTTAATGTTTGATTAGTCATGAAAGTTCGTGTAACCGACGACCGACGCGACGAAGTGAGCCATATTGAAGGGCTTTCGTTTTCATACCTGGAGGGAGAAGCAGATGATGAAGATGTACTGAAAGCAGATGACAGCATCAGATTGGGTGAAACTGGTGATGGTTCCAGCGGTCCAGGTTAAACCAAGGATAGGCAGGAGGATGCATAACGCACGAGCCGTTGCCCTGTATAGAAAAGCGAGAAAAGAACAGATTGCTTGATGATAGTAATAACGATATGATTTGTTTACCCACGGTAGCCCCATTAGTATTATAAGGGTTTTCCCTGATGACCCGGCAATCAAATTATTACCTCGGGTACGTTTAGACTTTAGAGAGTGCAAATGTAGATCTATAATGTCTTGCCAGAGGACATTTAGCGCCAGGTTCGTGTGCATCGTAGTCTTGGGGCTTATCCACTACACCACGACACGTGGATTAATAAAGTTGCTATACAGTCGGAGGCGGATAGCCCGATTTTGTAAGCTAGGCAAGAGACTGCTGACCATCTTAGTCAACGTCCTTGATTAAGTAACAATAAGAATGGTATTCTTTAAAGTGTTTTCTTTATTTTAGTCCACCTCACTAGTACATTACACTTAAAGACATACCTCAGGAATACTTCAAGATGTTTGGAATATCTGTCAAGCTAGCGAGACTCATTTCCTTTTTGCATGGCATTTTTCTGATTCAGAAGTCCTATTTTTTTTTTAAATTATGTTAGGAGTTCATGGAAATGATTACCATCTTATCTAAACTGTAATTTTGAAATAATGTGAACCGTAAAACATTCACAACTGAGTGAGCCGGCAAAACACCAACAAATCTATCTATCTTTATTTAATAAAATAATTTCTCAAAATGCAGACGTTTCTGAATTAAAATTTTGTCAATCAAATTACGAAAAAAACTACTTTAGTTTGACCTCTATGACTTTCTGGAACATTGATGATCACTCTTTTCTAACCCAGCTTGTTGATCTCAGGCAAAGCGATGGGAGAGAAAACCGAAGAATGCGCAAACGGATTTAAACTAAGTTTTTTTTAACAGCTTAATTTTTTTGATTTTCTTTTTTTGGGGGGATGAATAATTTCTTGAGGAACTGGTAAACAGATCTTACTTGATCTTGTCGATTTCATCTCTCTTCTTGTTTGCCTTCAGGGAACTGAATGCTGTCATGACGAAACACAACACCGCGAAACTGAACTACGGGTACAAACAAAACAGAACACAGAATTATCGTTCATTAGAAATTTACACCTACGTTAAAAACAATAAGTTATATCATTTGGATAAATAGACAGATATTGTTTTTTCATATCGTCCTGTTATTATGTAAGTTCATTTAAGTGGTATTGAATATTATATAAGATTTTAAAGTGTAGCCATGAGCAATTAAGCTAAGTTTTTTAAAGAAAAAAAAGAATCAAGATAAACCTGTTACCATATCATCAAATCTCTCATTACTACCAAAAATTCATAACTTCATTAATTGCATTTATTCTTTACAGATTTACTTCATTTTTGCAGTACTGTAAGAAACAATTACTTTAAAGCTAAATATTTGCCATCCATAAGCTAGTAAAAACTGTATAGCCAGTTTTATTTCAGTCCTCCGTTAAAAATCAGGAAAACTCCAATCACTACATCTTACCAGTTCTGTTGCGTAGACACATCCTGCAAATATGTAGATACTGTTGTCTTCAACGTGTAACCAGCAGCTGAATAAAAAATATATTTATAACACCATTATTTTTATTCAAATAAGATCACATTACTACTTATTTGGTTTTTATTATTGTTATCATTATTATTATCATTATCACTCGTGTTCTCATGACTTTAAATATTAATGACTTATTATCATAATGATAATAATTATAATCATTATTATTATTATCATTGTCATTATTATCACTATCATTATATCTTTATTCGTACTATTATTATTATCATTATTATTTCCATTATCGTCATCATGATCGATAATTATTAATAATATCATCATCATTATAATCATCATCATGATCATTACATTATTTTCTGTAGAATTCCCCAAGTATCGCGAGCAATAAATAAGATACACATTATAGCCCAGTACTACTAAACAAACTCGGTTGATTACGAGGTGTTTAGAATATTAAGAAAAACTTGTTTAAAATGATAATTTAAGATATTTAAAAAAAAAGTAATAATTGAATGTTATTGTATAATTGTATAATCTGAACACAGCAACTAATGCGAAGTCCAATGCTATAACTGAATTATTTTTTATATTTCTTTAGAATATCCGATGGATTCTATGGAAGTTGTGAAACAATCAAAATTCGGATTTTCACTTCATATTCAATTACACAATTTAAGGAATGAAGACTTAATTAACATGTAAATTATATACTTTAAAATGTTTAACGACATAAGTAAAGCGAAATATTCTCTTTATAGGGAAAGTACACCATAATATTTACTTGGTTTTAGTAAAAAGCAGAAATATGAGGGAAACAAATAAGTGAAAATTTAGCAATATCCGTTAGAGCTGTCATCAGGTAAACAAATAGCAACAACACTGTGACGTATTTTGCGAGCTCCTCTTTAGTTTGCTATCTACAGGATATTTCATTTACTTTCATTTATTTATATATTGATGACGGAATTGATTGTTTCACATATTTGCAATAATTATATATAGGGTAAACATCTCATTGGAAATTTTCTTCAGGGAAAACATAATTTCTTTGAAGTTTTTGTTGTTGTTGTTACTACGGGCCCAATTTCTGCTTCTATTAAAGCAACTTAATATCAGGGTAGACTTCCCCTTTAATAGACAAGTGATCAATTATACACAGAAGCCTCTGTTACTCACTATGCAGATGTTCCATACGTGTCAAAGAGAACACCAAAAGACACCCCGACAACCACAAGGGAGCCTCCTGAAATAATTGAATTAAATTGGATTGAAATTAAAAACTGAAGGTTTATTGATAAAAAAATATAAAAAGTCCTAACTCGAATTTACATATAAAACTGCAACATATAAGATACATACAACTAGTGCAATATAAAATAATCAAATATGAGATTAAGACCTTTAGTAATTGATATGATAAGATAGAATAAGAAAAAGAACAAGAAAAAGAACAACATTATAAGAAGGAGAAAACAAAAAAAATAAAGGGGGGACAAATAAAAGAACAAATATGGTTCAACGGTTAAATAAGAGTTTAGAACAGATATGTTTTTAAATAAGTATAACATTAGGAATTCATTTTTTTATTTTCAAAATCTGATTTTGAACATGTTGAACAAACCACTTAATTACAACTTTCATTCAATATTTTGAATATGTTATGAGTTAGTAATGGAGGAACACTGTTAGAAGTCTCCCAACCGTCCTTTGATATGGACTTTCACTAGCGCCAAACATAGCGACTTGTTGCTATTGACAAAGGGTGTATTTGCACCACTGCCATAGTTAATACAGTATGACCACGGCGCATGATCTATACATGTTTTAGAAGTGGGGAAATTCTTCTTGAATGAACGTTTTGACAGTGTAATTGCTAGATTATTACTTTAAGTTTAAAACTGCTAAATCATTTATTTATCATGGGAGCTGTTAAATAATGAGGCAGTGCTTACAATCTGTTTGATTATACGAAATGTTTCCCATTTCCACAAGACGTGTTAGAAGGTGGTGCGTATGCGGCCCCTATATGCAGCGCCAAGTTAAGAACGGAAAATCGCCATTTCAGGCAATAGTGGACACTTGAATTCGGTCTTACCGTAAGCGATAAGACTCAGCCACCCAATCCTAAGTGCCTTGAAGCCCACGGCAGTCGTACGGTACAGGAACACGCCCTCGATCATGGTCCATGCAAGAGCTGATGTGAACAGATAGTGTAGTGCCACTGTCACGCCCTTACAGAGTACCTGTCATAAAACAAAACAAAAAATGTGTTTACACTTCTATTTGAGAATAGATGTGGTTCTGTCTACCTGAAGAACCCTAAAGCAATCTAAGTCGTCTATCCGAAAAGAAATTAAGGTCTTAAAAATACATGCTTCCACTAAATACAGATTGATTCATCAACAACAACAAAAAGTCCAAACAAACATTATCGAAATCGAATAATTGCTTCATCTAAGTCTTGAAATTGAGATGTTTTTCAAACGTTCGAAACATGTCTCCGCCGGGAATCACATCCGGGTTGGATCGCTACTGCCTTAATCTCTATGCTACAGGAAATGACTAGTGATTTCGATGACAACATTTTCAATTGATCGATTGGCAAATCTTCAGCATTGTTTATAGTTTATCATTTCCTTTTGCATTTGTGATTTTTTAAACTTCTTAAGGTAGTCATAATGGTTCAGAGAAAGAAGAGGAGACTAAAATTCTCACCCTATTTTCTGTCGCCTCGGCCAAGCTGAGAAAAATAATCTGTCCAAGGGCCGTGCATATCGCCAGGTTCATGTGAATCTGAATCTTCAGCATCTTGCAGGCTCTGTAACAAACCGTTAGACATTTTATTGAGGGGGTGGAAGAGAAAGGCCTGAGGTGATGCGACACCTCAGGATTTTTGTGCTACCTTTCAACAGAAAAATGATGACAAAGGCGTTCCGAATCGACTGCAGGCAACTTCAGTAGCTTTAAGAAACATCTGTTTATATAAAGTAAGAGCGCAATGGCATATTTCTTAATCCGATCATTATTTTCTTTAGATGAACAAGGATTCAAACCACGTACCTCGTGGTTTACCGTCCGGAGATGTATCCACTATAGACAATAACACCTTAATACAGAAACCACCGGGATCCAGAAGCTAATTGGTTAGGGCGTCTGCAGTAATGTTAACGCTCACCTCAGCTGCGCAGAGCTAGCTGATCATGTCTTCACAATCAGCTGGCCCTGAGCAGCTAAGGTGAGCCCGAACATTACTGCGGAACGCCCTAAACAAAACACTCACCCAGTCACACAGTAGATGAATAGAGCAAGAACCAAAGAGGCGATAGAAATGCCACCAAGTATGTAGGACAGGTAGCTCTGTACCTGGGCATTGACTCCTTTAGGTGGCTACATGCAAAATGAGAATAATAATGCTAATAATAATATTATTGATAGTAATGATAATCAACAAAAACAAAACAAATGAATATAATAAAAAAAGGCGAGAAAAACATTATCAATGATCCATTCGAATAGCCATCAAATATCTTTTCCCTCAATTTGTCCATGAATTATTCAATTATTAAAGGGAACCAATACCCTTTCCTTCCCGTCTAAATTTATTGATTTGAAATAAAGACTTTTTCCTGTATGTAAGACATATCATGCCATTTTTCTTTTACACTAAAATCGCATGCCCAGAACTCAACTTTATCTTTAAAGGCATCGTTTAACAATGTTAAATATGAGATGCATGGCCCTACGTGTTATCAGTGTCTGTGATATGGTGTAATATTGAAGCCTTAACAAAATGCGCTTCAAAATGATCATGAAGTGCCTCAAAAAAAAAAATCTTTGAGTGAGCGGTTTAACCATAATTAATTTTTCTAAAGAGACTGTAGTGCTGAATATAAAAACCGTTAGCAAAACGCTAAATTTGTTTTCGATTTCCAACCATCACTATCTTGATAATCAGACGGGCGAACGGCCTGTAAAAGTCATGGGATTCTTGAATGACTTAAAGGTTTATAATTATGATTGCAGCAAGATCTAAATTCAGAATTTTATTTCAGAATCTGAGGCAATGTTACCGAGTTATATACTTGAACCACGCCATGTAACAACCAATGACTTACCTTGAGAGAGAGCAAAACAGCGAAGCTTGTCAGATGACTGCTGTTGCACACAACCGAATCAGAGTCGACAGAGACGACCTGGACTCCATCAGTTGACCAAACACTATCGTAAACAAATATGTCACAAAATCATACACAAGCGTACAATAAAAGAAATTGTTAATAAAGACTCTTAGTAACGTATCGAAACGTTTGAATTTTCAATCTCGGTACTTATACATAGTCATGTAACTCTTATTGTACATATCATTGTTGGATTAGAAGTTTATTTTGAAATCGCCCCCCCCCCCCCTTCACCAAAAAAAATCTTGATAATTATTATTATAAACGAATTTAAGTGATGCACATGAGTAGAAACCCCCCCCCCCCCCACCCCCCCCCCCCCCACCCCCCCCCCCCCCCGGGAAAAAAATGCATATACATACTTCAATTATAAGTCAAGACTCCTGTTTGCAATGCATTTTTAGCTAATTGGTTTATTGTTACAGCTTGAAGTTTCGACGTATTATTACGTTTCACAAAAAATGCTCAAATACATAGCAAATTGGACGCGTGACTCATCATTACAGTCCATATATTATTATTTTGTTTAAATAGTGTCTGATTACCTGCCGTTGACCTGGTAAGCACAGTACACCCCACCGGAACCGTCCTATGAAGAAAAAAAAATCAAAAACTCAGAAAGATAATAACATTTTAGTCTGGGGCATATTGTTGATGTTCTCAGAAAAGGTAGATAGATCAAAGTTCTTATTGGAGTATATATATGGATTGTTCCGCTCTAAGGAGCTGACACTAAATCATGTGTTGATCTAATTAAAAATAAAAATAGAAAAGACGATGATTATAATAATTGTAGAACTAGGATTAGGAGCATGAACAGTTTTAGTAGTAGACGTAGAAGTAATGATAAAACTGATAACAACATAAAAATGATAATAATTATGATATATTACCGATATCAAAACAAATATTAATGATGGTGTATGTGTGCCGACTTTTTGGTAAACATTCGCCCCAGAACAATGTAATTTTCACAAGAGAAGGCGGCATTGTCATTTAAAAATTGCAAAGACAAAGAATCCCATGTCTGCGCACTCAATCACTTTTCCCGCAGTTGATATGATATGAGGTTTTTTTAATCGTTTACAAGTTTACAAGTACAAGAAATTGGTCCGATCTTGCTATTAGTCACATGCACTGTACATAGAAATGTGTAAACAGAACTAAATAAACAATCGGCATGAGGTGTTGTCCCAACATTTAGCTGTCACTAATCATATTTCGAACATGAAAGCACTTAAAGAGCCATCCTTTTCAGGGGACTTTTTGTTTCTATTATGCTCTTCAACACTAGGAAATAACGTATACAAAGAATGAAAAAGCACACAAATTTGTGTCGGCTTTCATACAAATAAACCTTCCCTTTAACCAAGTAGCAATGGTGTTGTCTCACCGTTGGGGGAAAACCTTCGGTAGGCTGCATCATGAAGGTTATTTGCACAGAACCATTGGAGAGATTGATGGTCGCGTTGCCGTCAATGAGTTCGATCTTGATCACTGAGCTGATTATGCTGACAATGTTGTTCTCGTCAGCGTTGTCGATGAGCTTCACAATTTCCGCGCCATCTTTGATATTCTCCCGGTCTGTGTAGGCATGGTGGACGATCACTGTTCGGTAAAGATGAGACAGAGAGGGGGAGTATTACACACCGCGTATCAAGATTCTAGACCTCTGATTAATAAAAACTGCAGTCATGATATTAAACGTTGATAGCTAGCCAGTATATCGAAAGATATTGACTGAGCATAGCTCTGCTTGAGCGTACAGTGCAAGGAAGCAATATATGCACACGAAGTTAAAGAAGACCTCACCCCGAAAGAATAATTGTAGGTGTTCTAAGATATTCTTGGCATAATGTGATACATTTTAGCATAACAGGGGCGCAGCCATTTTCGTGAAAATGTAACGTACCAGTTGAAGTTGTACATGTTTCAGCAGCGTACTGCCCTTATATTGCCCTGCTGACAAATAAACCCATTTTGACAAGCTTATTTTGTCATAATCCCTTGATTACAGCACACAATTTGGTAGGTAGTAAAAGTGGTGGCTTTAGGTCCGTAGATCATGACACGGGTTGCGCTCAGTGCAGCGAAAAATTGACATTTGTACATGCCCCTACCATTTCTATCATTCACTGAACCGAAGTGGAACGTGAAGGTTGAGCGGCACTGCTGGCTTCCAGATGAAAGGCCCTCACGAGCTTCCTCAGACGCCCCGCTGCCGCAAACCTACGTAAACAAAAAAGTTCAGATTAAAACCAGTGGGGCTCCATGAAGCAACGGGGGCACATGCATCCCCACCCACAAATACCAACAAAACAAAAAAGGAGAGAAGATTGGAATAATGGGCTTTGGAACTTATGCAGACAATCGCGACCGATTCAAATCGCTGGCAACTTGACATCGATCGCAACTGTTTGTTTGCGATTTTGGTTGAAAGAGTAAAGTGAATGAGCCACTGTACCACAACAACAAAGATGGTACATGTATTTAAAACTGTTTCTGAATTTTGGATGAGATTCTTTTTTATAACCCTGTATCAAGAGAGAATATGAATTTATCTCCTCTGACCATAGACCTACCACCTGGTGGTAGGTCTATGCTCTGACTGATGAACCATGTTGTCTCCATACCGTTATTTAATACTTGATATTTTGTTTTCGATATATACCAGATAATGGATATTTGATGTTGACTATGGATACACGCATACGCGCGCACTACTCTTAGATTGGTAGATTTCCTACAAGTTAATATATTTCTAAATACACATTACGTCAATATATATATATATATATATCCCTTTTTGACAATCCAGTCGCGATATGCGGTATATAAAAGAAATATCGACTGTTCATTTTTCGAGTCACAGTTAAACATGTAGCTCCTCAGTGATCTCGAGACTTTACGATGCCGTTCGATTTCGTCTCTCTGGCACGGTACAAATTTGACATAACCCTGGGCAATAGTTTTAACCGTGCCCCTCAAAGCAGTCGATATTTATATTTTACCGATGTATTTACCGATGTAGGAAGCTGCGTCGATGATAATGATATACTAGTAGTAAAATCAGGTGCCATTGATGGTCCTGTATCAGTGTAAGTCGGTGTTGTAGGATCCGGTGGAGATGATGTAGCTTGGTCCGATGTTTGTGATATTGTTGTAGGGAGTGTTGTCGTCTCATCGGCAACTGGCGTTGTTGTAGAAATGTAAGGCTCCTCTATTGATGTGTTTGTAGTAGGGTTCTGTAACGACAGTGAATTTGTGGTACAATATGTGTTAATTGATACTGACTAATTATAGTACATGGTGATAAGAAATGCATGGTAAGATTAAATATGATGATAAAGGTTATGTTCCTAACGAGTTTTTCACCCATGAGATTGTAAAGGTTTTTTTAATTACCAATACATGAAAATCATGTCCACGAGGTGTTTGGAATTGATAACGCATAATGTAAACTATGGATACACACATATTCGCGCACTACTCTTATGAGGCGTTGCAAGAAACTTGCAATCAAATGCAAATCCCCAAAATCAAGCGTAAGTCTTGCGATTAATTGGAAATTTGAAATCGATCGCAACTCAACTTTCGTGCAACGCCCCGTTAGTAAGATAGAGAGAGGGAGAGAGAGAGAGAGAGAGGGATATAAGCTAGATCTAGTTAACTTAATGTAATTGTTAAAACTTTAATCCTAACAAAATCCTATGAAATTTGGGATACTATAGTAGGGCGTTGCAAGAAAGTTAGGCTGCAATCGTTTGCAAATATCAGTTGAAAAATTTGCAACTCGAAATCAATTGCCACTTTCTGGCAACGCTCCATTAAATTGGTAGATTTCCTTCAAATAAGTAATTTTTGAAATACAAATTTCGTCTATATAAATTGCTATTTCTGACAATCCAGAAGCGATATGCGATATATAGTATAAATATTGATTTTTCATTTTTCAGGTCACGGTTAAACCTGTAGCTCCTCGGTGATCTAGAGACTTTCGATTTCGTCTCAGTGACACGGTACAAGTTTGACATAACCCTGGGCAATAGTTTTAACCGTGCCCGGCCCTCAAAGCAGTCGATATTTCTATTTTACCGATGTATTTACCGATATAGTCAGCTGCGTCGATGATGATGACATACTAGTAGTAAAATCAGGTGCTATTGATAGTCGTGTATTAGTGTAAGTCGGTGTTGTAGGATCCAGTGGAGTTGATGTAGCTTGGTCCGACGTTTGTGATATTGTTGTAGGAAGTGTTGTCGTCCCATCGGCAACTGGCGTTGTTGTAGAAATGTAAGGTTCCTCTGTTGTTGTGTCTGTAGTAGAGTCCTGTAATGACAGTAAATTTTTGGTACACTTAGACTAAGTGCTGATTTATATTGACTAATTAAAGTAAATGTTGATTAGAAATGCATGATAAGATAAAAGGTTATGTTGCAAACGAGCTTATCAGTCTTGGACTTAAGTGTACCACTTACTCGTAAAAAAAAATTGTTTGCAGCTAGGATATACACTGCTGGTCATAATAATTATTTCTACCCCAATTTATGGAATGATTTTGGCAATGATTTATTCCTAAGAGATCTAGATAATAGTAAACATTCTCAGATTTTATTTTTCCTGGTACTTATCGGGTTCGACCGACCGAGATTTACATCGTTACCGAGTTTCTTTTACCGGTATTGTCAATGTCTGGATTGGGTCTTCGCTCCTAGAGTACATGTAGTTCAGCCAAGTCCAGGACGCCGAAAAGTTTGGTAGTCTTCGAAATCAACGTCGCGACGTGTCTTCCGTTGACAAGTCTTCGCAGCGTTTTTGAAAGACATTGAAGTTTGATATCCCATCATTCATATCTCATATATTCTCAAATCAAAAGTTTATTCTATTTTTATTCAGGCGAAACGGAATATTTTTGATTATATGAACTAATAAGTTTTTGGAATATGTACATTTTTTTTTTGTATTGTCTTCAGTTTATTGACTAGTCAGGTTTTTTCTTCGTTTATAGCAGACATCTTCACTTTGTCAAGTGAGAAACGAGTTCAATTGCTAAATTATAAATTATGGTTACTGAACTGTAATTATTTTGTTCCCAAGTGCTTATTTATCTTGAGAGATCACGTAGTTAAAAAGTTGGGATGCTGAGTTGCCGTGTTGGTGTGTTTGAATTGTTATTGCTTTAAAAACGTACCAATACTTCCACTCCCATAATTTAGAAAAAAGTCAGTTTCGTCCCAACAGAGGTTAGAAGGAATTTCCTCCTGATATAATATAACATCTCAAAAAAAGACAAAAACTATATTTACCAATGCTGGAGTAGTCTCTTGGACTGGAGATTCCCCGTTTCCAGCCAACACACCTACGTATAAACCAGACAACAAAAATTGCTCTAGTCATCTGAAAAATATTATTCAAAGACGATCTGAATGTAATATAATATAATTTTAATGCACAACTTATGCTCCGGCGACAATAGACTAATGTATGTATGCTTGTGAATGTATGCATGTTTCTCTCCCGAACCCCTATTTACTAACTTCATGTATTTGATGCATCTGTCTCTAACTAAGTTACAAAATGGCATCTTAAGCGATGAAATACACGTTGCATACAAGTTTTTTTTCTATGTCGGGCAATCTAATGGCAAACTTTTCAGTCGTCAAGAAAAGTTTTTTTTTTTAATAGAAATAGTGACCAGGTCCCATTTCACGAAACCATGTATGAGCATGGGACAACCCATTGCAACACGTGTATTAAATATAAAGCGCGTTTGAATGGGATGTAGGTGAAAAAGTACTTACGACGGTTTTGTGAATTGATTCACAGGTCTATTGCTCCGAGTTGGATTTCCAATTTTCGAAGTAATACCGTCAAGCCTGGCCCCGAACACTCAACCAAACCCTAACTCTAAAACTAATCCTAAACCCAACCCAAAGCTGATCGAGAACCAAGCATTAGTCTCACGAACGAAACCGACATCAAATAGAAATCAGACCGAACAAAAATATAACGGTTTCCACATTTTGATACGTTATAATTCGATTTGGCGGTGTAATTGGATATCTAATACTAATAATGATAATAATATCTGGCACACTTTCATTATTGGTGTTCAATTATCCACCACCTCATATCATTAGCGATTTTTCGCTCAGCGACAGACAGACCTTCTACGCCGCAGGAGCACTCATGTTTACGTCCGTCGCACATAGACCGCCGTCGTTACAATAAGCGGTTTCGCTTTTCGGTGAACGCGTACGTATAGAACGGAGGTATTGTAATGCAATGCCAATACGCAATTTTCGTAATGTAACCAAATTTAATGCATACGTCTTTGTGGAGTGCCTCGATACAAACTAGTTCATTCACCTAATAAGAATAATAGTATTTCAATAGACAGAATCCAAACCGCATACATTAGTTGTTGCCAGGTTTGACAAACATTAAACTAATGAGCACCTGAGCAAATGTCGCTCGGGCAAATTTGGGATCACAATGACATTTTTTTGCCTCAATTACTCTAGCATAATGATATTCATCAATCAACCAATTTAATTTTATGGAACATTCCACACTTTAAAAGACACCGTGTTTGGAAACTAGTGTCATTAAACAGATCGCCAATAAAATCATTTATCAGCGTTTAATGAAAAAGAAATATGGCAAACGGGGGATGTGTATAGTATGAATTAATTTTCCATTAAGGAAACCTACGTAATTACTATATTTGTCATCAATCAATATTTTTACGTCATTATGTACCACGATGACGGATGTAATTTACTAGAGCATGAAAACAAATCCACGAAAAATGAAAATGAAATTTATAAAATGCCTATTGATTTGATATATACCCTACCTTATCGATTTCAACACACAGTATAGCAAAACTGAATGAGTTAAACAGCTATACAAAATGTTGTTACATGTTTTAAAATTGAAAATGAAATGGCGTCTAAATCAGCCTAGGAAAAACAAATAATTAGGAAAATTAAAATCAATAATTTGGAGCAAGTTTCGCTTTTAAAAGGTTCCACATAAAATGTCTTTTTTTTTAATGCAACCAATTTCCCCTCTTTCTTTGAATGGCGTTTTCTCTTAAAGTTACATTACATTTTATTTTACCCTCTAGCTACATTATGCTCGTTGCACACAAGGCGTCATTGCTGTTGTGTCATTACCTGCGCTAATCAAGCTATGATAGCATCAGCACACACTTAGCACACACTTAGCCATGTGCAATATTCATTGCGCATTCACTTGTTGTACGATGTCTCACTCCCATCACTGTTAAATAAGCCGTTGCACACGTTGCGTTATTTTTGGGCGTAAGACTGTGTCAGGGACTTGACACGTGACGTGAGAGGAACATCATAAAAGGGGTAAATGCAAGATGAGCCGTGCAAACAATGCGTTGACGTTCAAGGTTATGGGATCGGTGCGTCACAGGGTTGATCAGCGCAGGTAATGACGCAATCGAATTGACGCCTCGTGTGCAGAGGGCAGTACATACTCACATTCAAATTCAGCATAAGCATAGTTTTTATCTCCAGAGCAATCTGTTCTATCTCCTGTGCATGAGAAGACACATGGGTTCCGTGTCCTGCAATACGGACCCCACTCTGCTGTCTGCAATACAATACATTGTCACGTATTAAAATCATGGAACAAGTTCAACCGGGGCCCCGTAACATAAAATTCGACTTATGATCAATCGTTAAAATCTTCCATCTTGCACTAATAAATTGTATCCGACCATGCATTGTTTCCATCTCTAACATTAAATTACTCTCAAGGTAGTAATTATTGTAAAGTTACGATTGACTGGAGGAGATACGATACAATTATTGAAGCTACGATAGATTTTATGAGATAAACAATAAACCGTACCTTTTATGCTATGGCCTTAGTTTAACTAAGTCAATGACTATATGAAGCGCAAAGTATTAATTCTTTATTTCTACTCATATCACTGTACTCCTATAACATATGGATTTATAATAATAAAAATGAAAAGGTCTCAACGCGCTTGGGAAATGATAAGAAACAAGTACCAAAAAAGTGTACCCAGCCATAATATGACAATGAAAAAAAAAAAAAAATTATGTTGAAATAGGTTTTGTTTGATCATTTGGTTACAGAATTAGTGAAAAATTTTCAGGATTAACAAAGCACTCTATTACACAGGGAACAAAACGAGTATACAAATATACACTGCCTTGAGAGGTTCTGGTTAAAACTATGCGCAAGAGGTGACTCCAATAGTACTATTTGCTGAGGGGCGCAGCCCCGAAGCAAATGGTACTTTTGGAGTCACCGAGGCCCATAGTTTAACCAGTACCTCGAATAGAAGGCATGGTTTATTTGTTTTATATCCTGCATCCAAAATGTATTTTTTTTTAAAATAAAAAAATAAAAAACATTTTTGGGAGAAAAAAAATTAAAACAAAAAAAAATGTCAATTTTTATCTAAAAAGTTTTAAAATATTTTGTTTTCATTAAATTAAGATTTGAAGAAAAAAAATTGATTCAATTCAACAACAAAAAATAACTTTTTTTTTCAACTCCCAAATAGTAAACCCAAATAGTACTCTCATATAGTACTTTTTAAAAATAGGTCAAATATTTCTGGTCATGTGACGAGCTCTCAACCAATCAAAAGCCAACAAATTTTTGATGCAGGATATAAATCATAATATGAATTTATGACTACCTGCCCTTGTGATTTACAATGGAAAAGTCCAGAACGGTTATTTTAAAAGTTTAAAAGCAATCCTGCCAAAAATCATGATTTTGATGATGAACATTTTTATTTAGACAATGATACCCAAAGGTAATTATACCTTGAATGAGTCCAGTGCCTTAAAGGTAAAGAACAGTATTGGAAACGCCCCAATTTCAAAAAATGAAATGCAAGCTCTTATTACCAATCATGTGAAAGAATATGTTTTGAATAATACATGATGATAAAAATGTTGACGGGAAACCGCGTACTAATTGATATATTTGGTAAATTAGTGTATCTCTCGCCTGTTGAGAGATACAAATGCACGTGTCGCGCACGTGTGTGTAGTCCCATATACATCTTGCTGTGTACAGTGATTCTAACTTTATGAAGACTTGGCCAAATTTCTTATCATTTTGATGATTCCAGAACCTTGCAGTACATTTATGCTAGATGATCAACCTTTTCTGATCGATTTCACAATGTTTCTTTCACAATGCAATCGCATGACCATAACTGGGCTTTAGCTTTAAGGCTTTTTGACGAAAGCCAGGGTTATAATAGAACTATGTAAGCAGCTTTAACACCCTCTGGGATGGATGTGTGGGCAATTTAGCTATAGTTATGTAAATAGTACTGTTATTAACATTAGAACTGTCCGAATGTGTTTGTCCGGAAGTTAGCTATATAAAGGTCGCTGTCTGGAGGTAGTTGTCCGAGGGTAGCTGTCTCGAGCAAAATTGTCCAGAGGTACATTTGTCTAGAGGTTGTTGTCTAGAGTTTGTTGTCTAAAGCCTAGTTGTTCAGAGGTAGTTTTCAAGAGCCCACTTGTCCAAAGGTTAGGCCCTACTTGCTTGGAGGTAGTTGTCTGGAGGGTCGGCTCCATATTAACAAAAACCTTTCATAACACAACTAGGCTTAGTCAGGCAAGAACTAGTGTCAGGAGGGAAGTTGTCCGTAGGTAAGATTGTAAGATTGTAGATTGTAAGATTTGTATTGACTCTATAAGAGTGTATGAGGGGTATGAGAGTGCAATAACATATTTACATATTATTAATATAACAATAGTATAACAATGATACACAATCATGTGACAATATCAACGATGATATATATGAACAAAGATAACGTCTGATAATACTATGGACACTATTAAACATGTGATAATATGAACAATAATAAACATGTGACAATATGAACAAATAAATATATTTACAAATCAAGGTAGTTGTCCGAACACGCCTCCACTCACCTTATTCCCATCACAGGATGCAGCCAAAGACTTCTCAAAGGCTAAACAATTTGATACGGGCACACAGATGCCTTCCGTAACGACGATCGTGAGGTGCGGTTGGCAATCCAACGTTAATTGTGGGGACCCACTGTTGCACTGTTTCTTGATAACAGGGAAGCCAGCTAAAAAACAAAAAATTAAAAAAAATCTTTGCAAGGGCTAAGGAGTTCCTCTCGCCCTTCTCCCCACATTGAAAAATAAACGTTTCTAGAATAAAGTCTAAAAACTTGCTGTTTCCACAAGCCTTGGTAAGTCGCCGGGGCAGGAGAAAATGACGCAATCTCATTATATTTATCTCGTCATATTTTGTACCGACGGGTTCTGACAGCGGCGGTATCCAACGGCCTGGTTAGCAGCAATTATGAAAATGAAACTTGATTATGTAGTAGAACATGAATGTATGCTGCGTTGTTTTGGAATGACGTACACATGTGCCATTAATGTTTGATCAAAACTTAACATTTTGTTTGATATGAGAGCATTTGAAGAGCAATCCATTTCAGGGGACATTTTTTTTATGATATTCGTTCAAATTGACACACAGAGAATGGTTAAGCTTTTCGTCATTACCATAACTCAACCTTGTCATTAGGCATTCAAATTTAAACCTTTTTGGGTTACAGGTTTCAATGTTCCACTCTTTCTGGGATCATATCAAGGATCACTTCGTTTGGAGCGGAGAAAACAAACTAAAAATCAAACAACAAACAAACGAACGAGCGAACAAACAAACAAACAAAAACATGTAGTATAATCCACGCTCCATTTATTCACCTATACTTTGGAGTGGAGTGGACTCAAATCGAAATGCAGGAATCCCTAATATGACTTCTTAGAGAGTTAATTTCCACTCCTAGTGGAATTTACTCTCAAAAGTGTTATTTAACCAGTTCCACCTGATATTAAATATGCATTGTTTTGCTACTGTCCTCGATCATTCATTATTGAAATGACTTATTATGAATAGATAAAGGATATTTCAACCTTTTGTTTCTTTCATCAGATCAGAGAGAGTCCATATTGATAGTAAAGATAAGTTCAGATTCAATTTTGCAAATATGTGTGCCCTAAACGAATGATAAGAAAGAATTACCAGGATGACAAAATACGATATTCGTGCAATATCTCATGGAATACGAATGATGTATTATAAACTTACCTTTGCATAGGAGGAGGATGAAGTATGATATCTGTGGAAAGATAAATTATTATATAGGTATGAATTACATTAAACCAAGGGGAATCTTTCTTCCGCAAAGACATGCCGGCACAATAAGGGAACTTTTCCATACAATTAATCGTACTGGAAATAAGCTCTTGAGTTTTCGTTGGTTATCCTGTTCAAGCTGACTCTGTTATCCTTGTATATTGTTGCATGTTGGAAGCTTGGCAAATAAAAATAATCTAAAAAAAATTAGTCTACTCTGTTTCTATAATCGTTATTCATACAATATAATAGACACTACTTGATATTCTGGCAATATAAAATCCCCCTAGTATACAAGTATATGTGTAAAATTATCGATATGTCATTAATTCGATAATTTGTTTTCTTTTCTTTCTGTTGATAGCCATCTTTGTCACCATCAATTCTTATAAGGAATACTTTCTTTTCGACTTTGTGTTAGGACATGGGAAAGAAAAACAACGAGAAGAAATATAGAAAAGGTGAGAGCAAGGCAAAGAGCGAGAGAGAGGGAGAAGAGGGAGAGAGAGGGGGGAGACGACGGGGACGTAGAGAAACAGAGGGAACTATAGGCAGAGAAAATACAGTATAATGAGAGAGGAAGAAAAACAGCATCATATCTGAACGAGCTTCCAGGCCTCATGCACTGTGACGTGGAAAATCGCACACCATGCGCCATTATGATTGCGTCATTAATTCTGATAATCAAATTAAAGAAAATCCGTGCATGCGTCAGCGAATTGATTGCAGTGTTTGCATTGCTCATTTTACGTTCATCTTTTTTAACGACGTCTCTAACGAAGTGTTATTTTTTATATTCATTATTTGTTTCCCCGTTGACGCAATCCTGCGTCAAAAATGACAAGTGTTGTTTCTGAATGCAGACTAGAGAAAATCCACATTGTGGATCCCTGCGTGTGGGCATGGAAATCTAAAGTGTGGAACCCACTCTCAGAGTAATTCGAGCCACTACCTTGGAAGTGGCTTCAAATCCAAAACTTGTTCAGATTTTTGATGACGTAAAGTGTAATACGCTTCATATTTCCAATCTTTTAACACATCGCTCAGTGAATACGCGAAGAACCTTTGTTGCACTTTTTGCGGCGGTCTACTGCGTCTTATCTGGACAACCATTAAAACATAGGATTTCTACTACCATGCTACCTTTTTAAAGCCAACTTGCAGATTCCCTCACTATTCATGTGTTAAGTTGTAAGGAAAGTTGTTCTATTATTATTTTTTTAGAAGGTCGAACGCTAAACCCGTCCGTAAACTGTTTATCTCATGATTTATGTACATATATATATATATATATAACCCTAGCAACACCATCACCAATTTAATCAGCAAAATCAATGCTGTAGCAGATCCTTTTTTGGGACCACTCCGCTGTTCTACTAAAATGAAATATCGACATCAATAGCCTCAATTATCTCCAGTAGGCTGACTTTATTTGTGTGATTCCCTGCTTTGTAATAGGCCCCTCATTCGTTATCATTCTTGTAATACCCATACCTCGTTTAATTGCCCGCATATTATGTTCAAATATAAACAAATTAATTGGAATAAGATGAAACGATCAATTTAGATGAATGTGCTTTAGTTCAGGAATATTATTTATTTATCACCCATACCTTTTTTAATTGCCTGTATCAATGGTGATGTATACAAATAGATGTTTAGATATTAAAATTAAATTGTAATAAGATGAAATGACACGACATTAGCTGATTATTGATGTATAAGCAGACCTTTATGAAAGGGGTTAACAGAGGATCATGCGACATTTCGTAGATTTGCTGTTGGGTTTTCACAAAGTGACGGGCTAATTGAACAAGTGGGGTTTATTTCGTAAACATTACCTTCCCCCCCCCCCCCGACATTTCGTGAATACAGGGGGCTTGTTTTCACAAAAGTCTGGAAAAGCGACCACATGACCCGACGCGATGACCCGAAGATTCCAAGTAGGCCCTGGATTGGAGTGTTACTTTACCCCGTTCCCTGTAATATTGTAACTTTTATGTTAAGGTAACGCATGTTCACGTTTCGGCTTCGAAATTTAAATGTACTTTCATGACGAATTGCTGACGAGTTGCTTCCTGCTATAACGAACCCTTTTATGTTTAGTGCGTTGCACACGAAAAGTTTCCCTTCAAGGCCCGGTCACACAGAGGGGACGCATGGGGAACGCACGGCCAGCGCATTGGAAATTTGCAATTTTGGCCAGTGCGTTGTCGTGCGCCCAACTTTTGTCGAAGCTACAGCGAGCTGACACCAAATGCACATCGTGTTGCTAGCGCGCTGAGCGCATACAGGGCGCATATACAGTGCGCATACAGACCGTACACAGAGCGCACATGATAACAACTTCCACGAATGCACAGCGTGTTGCTAGCGCGCTGGACGTATGGTCACACATAGGCGACGCACGGCCCGCGCATTGGAAATCGGAAAAGGCTGTGTGCCTCAGTTTTGTCATGATTTTGGAAAAGCTAGCGAGCTGACACAAAATGCACAGCGTGTAGCTAGCGCGCTGTGCGTATACAGGGCGTGTGCTCCGCGTATGCCTGGCGCTGGTCTAGCGCGCTCCGCGCATGTCTGGCGTGCCTTTGGCGTGTACATTCATGCGTCGAGCTCCGCGCACACTGTTGAGCAAGCTCAAAAAATCCCGACGCACACAGCGAATGACGACGAATGCATAGCGTGGGTCCAGCGCGCTCGACGAACGAGTAACGAATGATGACGCACGCCTAGCGAACGACAACGCACTGGCCAAAATTGCAAATTTCCAATGCGCTGGCCGTGCGTCCCCATGCGTCCCCTCTGTGTGACCGGGTCTTAAAGGCAATGGCCCGAATTCACAAAGCAAGGTTTAGCTCAGACCAAGGTTTAAGTTTAAACCTCCTTTTGTTTCGCCAAAACAAAAGGAGGTTTAAACTTAAACCTTGGTCTGAGCTAAACCTTGCTTTGTGAATTCGGGCCAATGTGTTTGACGCGCTTTGTGAAATGAATGTCGTATAAAGGATGATTGCATAATGAACAATGCAACATTGTATTGAAGTACTCGTGCATTTATTGAATGTGCTTACTATAGGTTCTTTTAACGCACGTAATTTAATGCAATCGAAGTAATGCTCGTGTGTATCACGTTTTAAACCTGTAGCACAAGATGCGTCATTTGTCTGACGCAGGGAATGACGGAATAGGCCACTTTCTTTAATAATGTACGCATTGCATACATCACGTGTTATTAGGGAGGACAAGTCATAATGTTTGTCATACCTCGCATCAATTAATGTATGCAATTCCCATTCTGAATATTGAAATACGGTTATTCGTAGGAGGTGAATGAAATAATTTGTAATAAATTACATTACGAAAATGGTCTATTAAAAAGGCTTTGCGCGCACATAGCCTAAACGACTGCAAATTGATTGATGCACACAATGATATTAAATGACGAATGAGCGTGTCTCTCGCATCTCTCTTCTCTCCTCTCCTCTGTTCCACCCAATCCCCATTTTCACCCTCTCTCTCTCTCCATTCCTCACTCTCCCATAAAGGTTTTTCTTCTTCATCTATCTCCAAGTCATTCTGTTTCACGTCGCAGTTGATATTTAACTTTTTATTTTATATGTTATGATATTTAAAAAATAAAGCTTTACGTTTGTTAACTAGTATTTCTCCATGTCATATTAACGGTTTAAACCTCTCATTCTTCTACGCAAAGATTGAAGGTTTATCACCAACAAAACATACACATAGATTTTTCGCCTGTATTTATCTTCAGGATAGGGCTACCAACAAAGAAGAAGATAAAGACAACGAATAAAAGTAGTAGAAGCAAGTAGTACCAGTAGTAGTAATAACAATACTAGTATTAAAAGTAATGATAGTAGTAATAAAAGTAGAATTGATGACAGTAATAGTAATGATGATAATGATGACAATAAAACAAAAATAAATTATAATAATGATATTATTATTATAATGATAATAATTTAAAAATAAATACGCTAATAATAACAAGAAGAAGAAGTAAAACAAAAAGACATCGCTTTCTTAAAAATAAAGATTTAGTTTTCGTTTAGGGTGAATTATATGGTTAAGACCGTGTATACGTTTAGGTGAAGTTTTAAAGTTGAGCATAACCATTATTTTTGGTATTCTCTAAACGTTTTACGAATTACTTCTCAAAATATCTTCAATGACAAGTTCCATAAAAAACACCTAATATTGTTTTCCATGTTGTTTGTTAGGTACATACATTGCATATAAGAAAAGGTTCACGGGTTTAACACACTAGAGATATAATGAACTTGACATTATATATTATTACAGCCAAGCGAAGTCTGGCGATTGCAAACATATAACACGTCGGTAGATTTTAAACTCATTCGCATTAGGCAGCTCGGAATTTAATATTTAAGAAAGAAATCAAATATAAGAGTGTGCGTTGTGTGTGCCTGCGTGTGTATGCGTGTGTGTGGTGGTGTGTGTGGATGTGTGTGCGCGTGCGCGTGTCTGACTGTCTTTGTTCAATGCACTGTTTTATTGCTCACCCAGTAACTTGGCGCAATTGAGATCTGGCAGTCTTGTAAAGATTGTCTGATATTCAGTGATACATGCAGAGATTCAAATGAAAATGGTACCTAAATGTATTGGGAGGATAACTCTATCAAGACATATCATGAAACCCATGATTAAATATTCATACTTCAAACAATACAACTGTTGAAAAGTGGGACATTTTTTCTGACTCACTCTGTAGTTCAGTGCACCGCACGGCACCTGGCCGGGCGCCTTGAGGACACCGGCCGGGCCCCGGCCGGGCCCCGGCAGGGCACCTTCCGGGAGCCATCGGTACACCTGCTCATCGGACGGAGCCCGTAAGGTTACCGGCCGGCACTCGGCCGTCACTCGGCCGGCACCCTTACGGGCGCCTTGCATTTCACTCGACCAATTTCTCCGGGCACCTCCCGGGCGGCGATTTTTTTTTTCCTACGAACTTTGAGCTCGCGAGGGGAACCTGCGCATGCGCACTCGCGAAGGAAACCAGCGCATGCGCACGTGGAATCCGGTAGGGCTATAGGGTGATAGTAATTATACAAAGCAATCTTTCATCAACTCATCGTTAGCTCAATCGGTAAGGACAGCGTGTAACTAATAGAACCTTGGAGTTGCCGTGAGGGTTCAAATCTCAGTTTATTTAGTTTTTTACCTTTATAAATAGTAAGGCAAAGCAATAAATAATCAAAGTCTAATTGTTTGTGACCTCTTTGCATGCGTCAAGTATAACAATTCATATGTGAGCATGCGCAAGGTATAAAAGTTCGTAGGAAAAAAAAGTTCGCTCCCGGGCGCCGCAGAGTATATGACCACACATGCCGTAGAAATGAAAATCGGACGGTTCCCGTACGGTCTCTTAATCCACGGCAAGCCGCCGGGTAGGGAAAATCGTACGGGGCCCGGTTTATGTGTGACCTAGGCATTAGGGGTACCCACTTCAAATAAAAAAGCACCTCTGAAAAAATGTGTATTATGATAAAATCTTTCGAACGAACAAGGTGTTCTTAGTTTGTAAGGCAGGGGCATCAAAATCTAAAACTAAGCAAGATATTTGACTTTGGCCGGAATTGTATTTATTTTAAATTTGGTACAACTTTATCGTTTTGCCTTTTATTGAATATTTATAGACCTTATAATACTACTCTTCAAATGAGCTTTGCTTTTTATTTAAGGTCCTCAGTCTCACAGTGTACGTTGTTTTTATATTGCCTGTCGTGCTGTAACTTGTCATATTTAGAATATGAAGGCATTCGAAGAGCCATACTTTTCAGGGAACATTTTTTCTCTCTGATGTTCTTCCACTCTTACAAAATAACAATGATAATGAATTTTAACCAGCGCAGAGGAAGTTAAAATAGTTTATTGACAGCTACCTGGGACAAAGTTTTATTTATGGGGAGAGGAGGCTAGGAATGTAATCCGATGATGCAATAAACCTTGGGCGGGGAAGAAACCAGTCGCCGTAATGTAAACATGCGGTCAGCTCTCAACTTTCCTCCTCTTTCCTCTCCCCAATTTGGACGATAATACCTCATTCAGTCCATGGTATTTCGAAGTTGTCACACTTAACAAATTTTCGCTCTTCCTTCGTGGTTTTTGCTCAGTATTCGCCCCGTTAGCAGTCAGTTTAAGTTTTAACGTAATTTCGTCGGATAAAGTGAACTACTGTGCTTCTGACTTTAATAAGTTTCAGCTCCTGATTGACATTCCTTACCTACCTTTCACGTTGCCTCATTTGAGTTAAAAAATACGTCGAGGTTCAGAAGCGTGTTAATTTAGGCTTCATTTTGATAATAATTGCTAAGATGCCTAAATCGACGAAGAAGAATCAGAGGGTGACAGCAAAGGCTGCGACGAAGAACACAACAAAGGCCAAGCCAAGTAAGAGGAGGGCGTCGAAGGCTACATCCCCTGCCCAATTCCCCCTGACAGCTGCCAGTGCCAGCAACAACGATGCACTGCCAGTCGTCCCCGCCCGGATCCAGGAGCCCTCGATCAACGAAGGGCCCGGAATGCAAGACGGCGACGACAACGGTGAGTCATGGCCAGTAATGGCAATTGACGATTTTGATACAAATCCCAGCATGTTTACCAATGAAGCGCTGGTTTCACCTGCGCCAGTCACGTCCACAGGGGTGCCAGCTGCTTTTACTCCAGGGACAAGTTTTCCCGTCCCTGGACGGCCGCAAATGTTGGCTGGCGTAGGCGATGATCTCGGGTCATCAATTGCCGTAACATTAAAGGAAAAAATTTGGCGGGGGGAGTTCATTGACTTAGGCGCTTTAATATCGCCATCCAGGTCCCATCCTTCTATCGACGAGGGGTTAACTCTAACTTTTTCCCCTGCGAGCGCTAATTTTCAGCTGCGGGCGCCAGACCGAAAGACAGCCATTACAGGCATACCACAGTGGACTAGTGCCATGCTAGTTTTTGTTTCGGTTTATGCCGAACGACACACAAGTCGGGTAAGGGAACTGTTAAAATATATCAGTATTGTGCGCACTGCCGCTAGCTGCGGCTATAATTGGTGCGACTACGACCTACAGTTCCGCCTGAGGCAAGCGCGGCAGCCGGAGCGTTCATGGGCTGTAGTAGACGCGGAGCTGTGGCTACTAGTCGCCACTGCCTACGCGCGGCCGGACAGCAGGGAGAATTTTCGTCCCTTCAGCGGGAGGCAATCTCAATTTCGCGGAGCTCAACGGCCAAGACAGCAACTATCAGGCCCCCGCCGCAATGGGCGCTCAGCACTTAATCGGGACGGATACGGTAGCGCAACCGCGAGTCCGCGGGCCCAAGTTTGTTTCGCATTCAACGCCTCCGGCCGGTGCGGTAGGGGGCGAGGCTGCAGATATGCGCACAAATGCGATAGATGCGGAAATACGTCCCATGGCTCCTTTGCCTGCAACCGCCCCCAACCTGCAGCTAACAAACCGAGCTCTAGCCCCAACCCCAATTAGGCTAAAGCCCATGCTACCCTTTCTTCATTCTTACACCAATCAGTCTGACGCAAAACGTCTAATTTCGGGATTTACGTACGGCTTTTCTCTGAGTTTTAAAGGCACCCGTGTACAAATGAGTTGTAAGAATCTCAAGTCTGCAATTCTTCATCCTCAAATCATTATGCAAAAGATAGAAAAGGAGGTGCTACTCGGCAGAATCGTAGGCCCCTTTACTTCAATTCCATTTCCGAATTTTCGTTGTTCCCCCATCGGGGTTGTTCCAAAACGAACACCAGGCGAATTTCGATTAATACAACACTTATCCTCCCCTCGCGGCTCCTCTGTAAATGATAGCATAGATAAGGATGAGTGCAACGTTTCTTACACTAGTTTCGACGAAGCGGTGGACATGATTGTTAAACTTGGTCTTAAGTCTTTTATGGGGAAAGCTGACATCAAGTCTGCCTTTAGATTACTGCCCGTGCATCCAGTTGATTTTGATTTGCTCGGTATGTGCATTGATGGAAAATTCTATTATGATAGGTGCATGCCCATGGGTTGCGCGATTTCGTGCGCAATGTTTGAGCGCTTTAGTTCCTTTCTCGAGGATTGTTGTCGGCGCATAGCTGTTACTGAACAAGTGCTGCATTACTTAGATGATTTCTTCTTTGCTGCTTCCTCATTCGAGGAATGCCAGCGCATCATGCTCTGCTTCCAAAATATGTGCAAAGATTTCGGTGTGCCCTTAGCGCTGGAGAAAACCGAAGGCCCTACGAGAGTAATTACATATTTGGGTCTAGAGATTGATACAAGGCTATGTCAGGTAAAAGTTCCAGCTGATAAATTAGAAGCGCTATGTTGCATGATTCGCAGCTTTTCCACGAAGTCTAAGCTGACACTGCGCCAGCTACAATCGTTAATTGGGTCACTCAATTTTGTATGTAAGGCGGTTGGCCCAGGTAGGGCCTTTCTCAGGCGGCTGATAGACATGACTAGAGGGGTAAGTCAGCCCCATCATCGCATAAGGCTTACCAGTGGGGCTAAGGCTGACCTGGCAGCATGGGAAGCATTCTTAGAGCATTTTAATGGGACCGTTATGTTTGCTGACAATGTTTGGCGGGATAATAATTGCCTTCAATTCTATACAGACGCAGCGGCAAGCATTGGGCTGGGCATTTATTTCGAGGGATGCTGGGCTCAAGCTAAGTGGCCGGAATACGTCCGGGAGGCTAATTTCTCCATTGCCGTTCTAGAACTGCTTCCCATAGTTGTAGGCGTTCACTTATGGGGAGATCGGTTAAATGGGAAGAGAGTAACTTTCTGGTCTGATAATCAATCGGTAGTTGCCGTCATTAACAAGCAATCGTATAATTGCAAGATAATTATGCGGCTCATTCGCCACTTCGTAGTACTGTGTTTAAGGTGGAACATTTGGTTTAAGGCAATGTACGTTCCAGGCCATACCAATGAAATTGCCGATTCTCTGTCCCGCTTTCAGATGACCCGTTTTCGACATCTGGCCCCCAATGCCGAGCAACAAGGGACCCCCATTCCTACCCCTCTCTGGAGCAGCTTAGTCGGGAGCGTGCCGTCTTGTTAAGCTCTTCCAGAGCTCAGAACACTATGCGCACTTATCACACGGCATGGCAGGCTTTTCAGCTGTTTCGGAGTAATTATAATTGTAATGCCTCTACTCCACCAACTATCGAGCAGGTTGCTCTTTTCATTTCTTACATGAGCTGGTCCAATTATTCGGCAAACACTATCTCTACATATATCTCAGCTCTGTCATTTCATGAGCGCAGTCATAATAGGGAAGATATAACTCAGAATTTTCCAATAAAGCGATTAGTTGAAGGCTGCCGTAGGCGTCATGCTCGCCTTGACGTGCGCTGCCCCATTACTATGCCCTTATTACATAAATTAATCGCAACACTGCCATTAGTATGCCAAACGTCCTATCATACTAAACTTTTCACTGCAACCTTTTTATTAGCGTTTTTCGGGTTTTTACGCATTGGTGAATTCACTTCTCAGGGTAGATCCATCCCCCTGTTTGAGGCGGACGTAATCGTCCGGGGGAATCCCCCACAGCGCAAAGTTAGTGTTAGAATTCGGTCTTCCAAAACGGATCAGCGGGGTAGGGGGTGCGTCATCGTGCTTCCGGAAAGTGGGTCATTGTGCCCCGTTAAAGCAATTGTTGGGTATTTGGAAGCCCGTCCTCAATGCGTTCCCACTCCCGGTATTGACCAGGGGTTTGCATTTTTTAGGCAATTTGATGGTTCTCCCCTAACCCGGCAAGCTTTCAACAGGGTGCTACATAAAAGTGTTTCATTCTTAGGTTTACCAGCTCACTATTACACGGCCCATTCATTCCGAATAGGAGCTGCTACGTCCGCTGCTATGGCGGGCTTTTCAGACTCCCACATTAAAAAAATGGGGAGATGGGTATCTGGGGCATACCGAGGTTATATCAGATTACCGGCAGGTGAAGTTTGAAAACTTCGGGGTGTTATAATTAGTCAGTACGTTGCCTTTTTCAGCTTAATTTTGTCTTTGATTTAAACTGGTAGGGTGATGGGCGATCAGACCAAACCCAATGCATAATATACTCGTAACTAAATTTTGATTGCACGGAATTAGGGTGGTTTATTCCGAAGAATAACACACATTGCAAAAGACATTTTGTTTATGGTAATATTATGTAGAACATGTTACTGTCTGCGGGTTCTCCCTTTTCTCCATTATTTGAATCTGCAGAGTCTACAGATTTATCGAGCCAGACAAGGGATTCTAAATCCATACGAGGCACCATCTGGGCCCTGGGGGATTTCATGGTGCAAGCGGCCGGTATCCATCTACCCGCCGACAGACATGAAACCAGTCAGAGACAGCTGGGTTAATAACAAGTTGTGCGGTCTATAATTCGCCGATTTGGAGGACTGGTCGTTTCGCACCGTATGCACCTTTCTGGCAAGGGTACTTACTTCATTATTCATTTCGGACATTTACGAGGTGTTTCTGGGGAATACAGACGTTCAATTCCTCCCTACTGATCTTCGAACATTCGTCAGTACAGGTTAATTTCAGATCTGTATTGATCTGAAGTAGGAATGATTGTACATAATGTTGTCTGTTACGTTCATAGTACCTTTCGCAATTGTGCAAAGGATGAGATTTGTTCATACCATCCGATTTCGGTGTGGCGGCGATCCATGTCTGAGCAGCCACGTCTCGTGTGGCAGAAAAATTTACAATTTTGACCGCCAAACCGCGGAATTATCTTTAATTTGCACATGTCGAACATACCAGTTTGCAAGAGAACAGGCTTCGAGCCAATGATGGGAAATTTTAATGCAATTAGTATTGTTTGCACCCTGTTTACACTTGGTTTGTAGGCTGAGGAGGACCATTAAGGCCTTTGATTTAGTTATCCTCAGTTGTAGGCAATAAAGTGTTTATGTGAACGCTACGTGTCTCAGGCCAGAGAACTGCGTTGATTTGGGATTATTTTATTATGTAACGCTACGTGTCTCAGGTCAGAGAACTGCGTTGATTTGTTTTTATTATGTGAACGCTACGTGTCTCAGGCCAGAGAACTGCGTTGATTTGGGATTATTTTATTATGTAACGCTACGTGTCTCAGGTCAGAGAACTGCGTTGATTTGTTTTTATTATGTGAACGCTACGTGTCTCAGGCCAGAGAACTGCGTTGATTTGGTTTTATTTTATTATGTGAACGCTACGTGTCTCAGCCCAGAGAACTGCGTCGATTTGGTTTTATTTTATTAGGTGAACGCTACGTGTCTCAGGCCAGAGAACTGCGTTGATTTGTTTTAATCTAAATTGGGGGCATTTTAATGCAATTAGTATTTACACCCCGTTTACACTTTGCTTGTAGGCGGAGGATGACCATTAAGGCATTTGCTTAGTTATCCTCAGTTTTAGGCAATAAAGTGTTTATGCGAACGCTACGTGTCTCAGGCCAGAGAACTGCGTCGATTTGTTTGTATTAGGGAACGCTACGTGTCTCAAGCCAGAGAACTGCGTTGATTTGTTTTTATTATTTGAACGCTATGTGTCTCAGGTAAGAGAACGGCTGTTCATTGGGAAGTTAACACACTATTTTCATTTGAAGTATTTGTTATACCACAAGTCTAATGACGATGGAAAGTTTCTATATTACAACTAATAAATACCATGGCCAATTGCAAAACTAGTTTTCTATGTCCTTATTCCTTGTTCCAGGTGGATAGAACAATAACGCTTGCAAATTATGTTTCACTTCTCCCCGTAACTCAACCTTCTCTTTAAGTTGTTAACACCTTTTATTGTGTTACTCTACAGTTTGTATGAACCATAATTTTTGTTTAAATATGAAATGTAGAACAAGTACAATTGAATTAGTCGTTGTCGAGTGGTTTAAGGCGCTTGACTGGAGTTGCGAAGGTCGAGGGTTCGAATCCCGACACGGCACTAATATCCTTTGGCAAGATATTAACCTGTACTTGCTACTCTTCACTCAGGTGTTAAATGGGTACCCGGTAGGATGCGACCGTCATTGTTGGTCAAACAATTTTTGAGCGTCAAGTAACGCCTGGCTGGAATTCTCTCCAGAGAGTGGAGATTATGCACACACAGTTTGTGCGGGCAAGCACTAAATCCAATGACCGGGGTAATAGTATATATTTAAAGCGCTTAGAGGCATTGTATTAAGCGCTATATAAGCGGAATATTAGTATACGATAAGCTGATGTGTATTCACCATAAAACTCACCTGTAGAAAACGCTCCATCCCGCGTGTCAAGAAAATCTCCAAATGAAGCTCAAAACATCAATCTGATTCCCTTTTGGATACGACTCACAAGCAATCACGATTCTTCCTTTTTTAATGTGTGTGTGTGAATTTGTTATCACAACCTGGCGCTAGTTTAATAGTTGTTACCGTTGTTCGTTATTTTACTATCCTATGTTCCACTGCGACCGGAGCTTCGATGCTGCAAAAGTAGATAGAGCGCGGTTGCCTCCGGGAGAGATAAAACAAAAATGTTTTCAGCAGGGGCTTAGCCTAATTCATTGTGACTGAATAGTCACCATATCATGCGGCTAGTGCGCAAATGAGGCTCTCCGCGTGTGCTAACTTTTCGCTCATACATTTTGATACATTTGCCTATGGTTTGTCATTAGGATAACCATGACAAACATCCATTATGAAGCAGTTAATGATAGGATGGATAATGATCTCTTAATGTTCGGTTCCCTTGGTACAAAATATCAATAAGCCCATCTTCTTTAACACACTTTTCGTTCACCTAGCGACGGCGATTCAAATCAAAAGCTCCCAAAACACGAATCATAAACGATTGCGTTGCTCTGGCTATAATTATCGTTGCATGTAAAAGCATCTTGCCTCTTTTTTTTTTTTCTTTTTTTTTTGGTTGTTGTGGGGGAGGGGTGGGGTGTGAAACACGAAGGAAGCATGCGTATTTTGAATTCGTGATATGACGTGGCAGTGTCTTATTGGTCACATATATGATTAATAGCACGAGACCTCAGTAAAAGACCCGTCTATTGCTTTATACCTCCTACCGACATGATATTTAATCTCACATGCAGTATTTTTGAAGGAAACACAAGACTTTGCTTGGACTGATAATATTGCCTGGACGTTATATTTCGACGTCAGAGTTTAAAATGAATTAACAAAAACTAACAACTATCATCGTTGAATTATCAGTTTTCACTATTCCAACATTTTCAGTATTTAGCATTAATCTAAACAAACAAAACTTTATTATTCCTGGCTCATTTTTCATGATTGATGTGTTATATGAAAGGGGCAGAAACTGAACTTTCTAGAAATGTGATTTTCTCTTTGAAATTCAGATACCGTCCGCCAAATGAATTTTTGATTCCATCTCTTCAAATTGATTTTAGTCACTCATGCGTGAAATATGCATCATATGAGTTGCATAAAAAAAAGAGGAGGATCTAAGGTTTACAAATATGAGTTATTTATTCATTGTAATTGTGATTAAGTGATTAAAACATCGAAAACTCTCGGTTTCATTTTTTCTGGGACGCACTGTATAATCCTAAAGGGTACATTACAGGGGCGTAAATCCGTACCGAGGAGTGGGGGGGGGGGTGATCGGCGATAGCCATCACATACTATAGCACGAGCACACGCCCACACTAATTTACGCAAGCGCGCGCGATCGCGCACGCACAAACACACAACACACACACACACACGCACACACATACGCACACACGCACACACACGCACACAAACACAAACACACACGCACGCACACACACAATATGTATATATATATATATACACTTGCACAACACACTCACCAACTCATACACAAAGATCGTTTAAACACTTTTTCATTTTAAGGTTTACTTATTTAGTTTTTAGGTTTTTTGTTTTTTTGAGGCCGCCATCCTTGTCAAGCTTTGCTTATGATTACGGTCTCCTGCAGTTTTCCAACAGAATAGTTCGGATAATACTATAAATTTATGATTATATGTTATGGAAATATTAAGTTTCGTTATTATATGTACATATATTATGTCAAAAACACATTTTGACATGAAGAAATTATTGTTTGTTTATGTTGTATTATACCTTACATTTATATGTTCTTTGTCATTCAGTTATATTTTATATGGAAAAAATGCTCAAATAAAAAAATTGTAGAAAATCCCAGACTGAATAGGAGAAGCGTGTACATTGGTTAGGATATTATCGATAAGAGTTGCATATGTTGTGGTAATTCGTGTGGGCTTGTCTATTAACCCTAATAAGGCAGGGGGGCATCATGCCCCCCCCCCTCCACGATTTGTCTGATTGTTCGGGAACGCATATGGATGGCGCCCCGCCGCTCGTTGACTTTTTTCTTTCGAGTCTTGCGCAACTTTTAAAATAATATTTTTGAAAATCGGACCTAAGGTTACAAGGTCACGTGACCTTTTGTCTTTGCATGTCAGCCCGAAAAATTTTCGCGATTTGTGTACAAAACATGGAAAAGTCATTTTTCCTAAAAACAGATCAAACATGAGTTATTGGGTCTTGTTTAAAGTTTAGGTTGTTGTTTTGGGAGTCAAAATAGTTGAATTGTAGTTAGAAATGAAATAAAACAACAAAAACAATAAAATACATAAGTTAAAAAAACAATGAAATACATAAGAAATTATCAAAACAAGGGATAACATAAGGAATAAGCTGGCTCTTCCGAATTGTTTTGTCCTATTATTATTCAGAATGGTCTAATGAATGTTTGTAGTGAAAAAGAATGTTTAAATATGAATAATATATGATTTATGGGTAAAAATGTGATTTTTATGACCTTATTTGCATAAATTACCATAAATATGCAAATGAGTGAATTTTTCTAAAAATTGAAATTATCATAGTATTCTATACACTTCACTTTACATGCGTGCACATTTTCGCGGAGATCGGCTGCTTCACGGCCGAGATCTTATAGGGGGGCCTTAATGCCCCCCCCCCCCCTCCGGCCGTACTAAGACCTCAAATAGCCCGGCCTTGTTAGGGTTAAGGGACGGAATGAGTTATCGTATATATGTTCACAAACTTATTGATACAATTATTGGAACTAACGTTAAGAAAATTAATGTTAAAATCGCCCATAATATATATATTCTTATTTTCGCAAGATAATTTTTCAAGGCATTCATCAATACTATCATTAATATTCTGAATAGATATATGAGGGTCTCTATAGATAACACCAACAAAAATATTCTTTTTATTACACAATTCAATTTCTATAAATAAAGACTCACAAAGATCATTTGGTAAACATATATCTGTTCTTATCTTAACATTAAATGAAGTATGAATGAGTAAGGCAACACCGCCACCTCTTCTGCCCTGTCTATCATTATGATAAAAACAATATTCCTCTAAATTGAATAATAATGGCGTGTTATCATGCATCCATGTCTCACTGAAACCATAAATAGACAATTTAAAATCAAGCTGAGAGATAAAAGACTTAATAGCATCAACATTTCTGTACAAACTTCTTGAGTTAAAGTGGAGCATACGAAAACAGTGGTTTTTTCTTTCAGTTACATTTTTGTCATTATTAAATTCATCACATAGCCAATATTTGGAAGGTCTATCAAATGTATAGAAATAATCATCTGGGTCTAAATCATCAATATATTCACATTCATTATTAGTAAAGGGTTCAACAGGTGTAGTATCAGTAGGATCGATTACATTACCAAGAAAGGAGGGATCATACATGTAAGTTGACATAATCACACGCACTCACGCAAATACACATGCACACATTCACTCACAAAATAGAAAATATAAATAAATACAAAACAGAATATATTGGTAGCTATATACATACAGATAGCTACGGTGCATCGATTGGTATAACAAAGAACGTTATTCATTTACCTGGATAACATACAATATAATATTGATGAAAAACAAAATCAAAGTAGGTGACAGACAATTGGTCTGTATGGAATACATGGTGATATATAAAAGTCAATTAGAGTAGTAGAGAAAACACTTCATGTTCATATGTGATTTAAAAAGAGAAGATTTGGAGAGTAGACTTAAAAAGTTAGAAATGTACATGTAGACGCCAATGATTTAAAACAATTCAACCAATGGCGAGGGGGGTGGTCTTCTTTGAAGTTTATTTGTCTTTTCATAGACCCATTGGTAGTTTTCACTGACACGATGATCCTTCCATTGGCAGACCATGCTGAAAGGACATTCGACCCCTGTAGTTTACTGGCCCTAGTGGCCTCCCATAGATGTCCCAAAGTAACATTATTCTAGAAACGCATTGTTTCATTTATTCATTGTAACTTCAAACAATCAATTATATTAAATAAAAATCATTTGATTCTTGGTATAGACTAGATTGCTCAAATACAAAAGATATGAATATACATGTTACATACGCACAATAAGCAATATATACAATGCATATGTTAAATTGCTTTCAAGGGAAAACGTACATTATCTTTTCGATGTGGCACATTTTTAAAAACAAACTGCATTTAGATAAAAATCACATTATTAAATGTTCTTCAACGTTTTACTCCGGGATCTTAACTGATTACAATATTTTTCCTTTTTGTTTTGTTTACCAAAGTAAAGGGAATAATTATGAATTACGTATTTAGATCCTATTAAGGTTATTATTACTAGGGGAATGGAAGGAGAATAAGATGCATATAATTTCAACATTAAAAACAACTCTAATAACATTCAATTTTGAAAACTTCCCTTCTCTATCATCAAACCTAGTCGCACACTTCCTTCAAATCTGTTCGGATTATGTAAAAACATCACTGTCATGTTGGCACATTTCAATAGGTGACCGCACATGCATACGGCTATTAAAATTTCTTGAGGTTGATTGTTTTGTAATGATTATGCTTTAGTTATTCGATTAGTTGGTTGACAACATCAAACATAAATTGCTTACGTTCGAGTTGTTCGTCCGACATCCCCTTGACGTCAATATCTTCTTCGACATTCAACGCATCTTCCTCGACTAAAAACACTTGCTGCCACGGCTAAGGCAATCAGAAAGTAGAGAGCAAGCAGGGTTTTTGACGCCATTTTCAAAGTCTAAGACAAAAAGGAATCAACATGGAATACATTTTCATCATTTGGTCAAAGCTACGGTGAAATCGCAACACAATTAAGAGTATCATCATAAAATAGTGACCTACTGGAACTTTCCTTTTACCACTCATCAAGAATGAAGAGAAAGCCGAAACCGGACAATATAGAGTTATAACGGAAACTGAAGGAACACATTGTGCGAAAAATAACAGGCTTCGAGACGATTGACTGCCAGAAAATACGGGAATTGCGGTTAGCTCTAGCTGATGAATGCAAAGCAGAAGGCTTCAGAATGTCTAAATTCAATCATATTCTTCGCTTTATGAAAGTCTAGTTACCGTGTATACCATTACTCAGACACACGTAACTTAAACCTACCTTCCTAACTTGTAATTTGCTTTCAAAATACTATTTGTTTTCACACTCAACCTTTGGTATGAGCCATTATAATTTTAGCATGTTTGTACCTAGGTAAAATGTACCCAAAATTGTTTAAACACTAACTAGTGTTGGTATAAAGTCTTACCCAACAAACATGTATGGCCCTGTTTTTTACCTCCTACTATACGTGTAAAATTCAATCCAACTCTTTTAAAACATACTTCTTCCTTCAGTAATAAAGTATGATTTACCTATTCATGAGTTTTATGTTCCTCTTCGCATTCTGTTACTTTGTAAGCGATAAGGTACTTTTGGTTTAAGCGCTCCTAAATAATCGATATCATTATCAATACAATGACAAACTGACGCAATCAGAAAGACGCCTCATGTGCAACAGGCACAATGTAAGGGTTAGTTGGACCTACCTGATTTCGATGCGGTGTTCGAGTAGAATTCGGTGAGATGATGATATACTTTCTCGTAGCTTGATGTGACGAAGTGTCTCTATATCCAGCCTTCTGTTGAAGTACTGTCTAGATAGCTTCCTGCCATGACCATCTGCTCGAAACGGACAAGTCACCGCATTCTTGTAAAATTGAACAACGTGTCTAAAAATATGACCTCGGAACAAATTGTTCGATTATTTTTATTCAAACTTTTAATCTTTGTCATGGTCATAGGTCGTAACCGACAAATCACCACATTCATTTAACATTGAACGAATCAATCAACGTCAAAGAGTTGATGTAACATCGCTCTATATTCAATTATTTCACATTTGAAAACACCTGCATTCGTATCCATCACGAATACAAATTTAGTAGGTTTCTTAAACGTTCGTTTGGATTTATTCCCTCTCCATTTCATGTTTAAAACTGATAAATTGTTCCATGCCCAATAATAAAATTATTCATATTTTCCTTATACAAGAGGGGGAGAAAGAGGGATAGAGAGAAAATATGTTAACTGACAATTATTGTGTAGAACTATTATTGGCATCCTTTTCAATATTCAGAATCTAAATATGATAAATCCCATATGCCAATACATCATGTTGATAAAATATGGGAAGATTTCAAAATAACATTTGAATAAAAATCAAATTTACTATGCACTAACAGGCTTCAGTTGAAATCATGAATTCTCTATGACTGGATGGCTAAGCACTAGTTTCTGAGGGACCAGTCACTGAAGATATTTTTACAGGTGTCTAGAAAAGAGCGCTATGTACATTTGAGTATATCCTTTCATCAAGAAACGGAAAGTTAAGAATGTAAGCTATAAAGATATATATCAGAAATTAAGTATCAATTCACACATTTGTCCCAATTACACACAAACACACACACCACCGCATACATCCATCCACCATCGCGCACACGCACGCATACACAAACAACACACACACACTCACCCAGCCACCAATACACACGCACATATGTTATCTACCCACTCACTCACTCAACAGTCACCTGCAATAAAAAGCCAATGTACAAAATTAATTTGGTCAATAAATGAGCAAGGAATGCATTTAATCAGACTGCCATATAAACTTCTTTGTTGGCCCCTTATTATGCGTTCTACAACATTCATAAATTACGATTTGAAACAAGACAGCTAAAGATTTGAATACAAGAAATACATAAATAAAATATCAAAGAGATGTTTGGGTACCACATCGAAACATAGCAACGAGAACAGACACACTAAAGCTTCTCGTCTTGCACTCATCAGAGTAAATCACAAGAATGAATAGAAAGCTGAAATCCGACAATATGAGCGGAAGCTTCAAGAACAAAGCCAGTTATTTTCCCCGCGTGATTTGTTCCTTTAGCTTCTGCTTATATTGGCTAATTTCGGTTGTCTGTTCATTGTGATGAGGGCAAGACGAAAATCTTTAGAGCGTCTGTTTTAACTACTATTTCACTTTAAATATTATACAAAAGACATTGTACATGGAAGAACAGAATACAAACCGCAACAGCTCAACTTTCTTTGCAAGATAAAGATTCCTATATAAGTTTGCTCTTATGAATGGGGTGAACTATTTTGTTATTTTGTAAGAGATGTTTCTCTGAAATTGGCTTGTCTATTCCATACATTTGAACTAACTTGCTGTCTCTTGTGTTATAATGGTGATAACTTTTTGTAGAGCGCCAGTATCTGCCTTTGATAGGCGCTCATAGCATTTACTCTATAACGTGTCTCACAAAGTCAACGTTTTTGGTCAAGGTTATTTTCCTTTTTTTTTTTTAGATGATATTGTAGCTGGGTACCAGGGGAAAAAATACACGGGGGCTCAGGGCGAACGAGCCCTCCAAAATTCATAAAAGAGCCCCCCAAAATTGCATAGAGTTCAATGCAAAACAAAATAAAGAGTGTTATTCTCATGCCATCAAGCTTGAAAAGTAGCCCCCAAAATTTGTATAGTATTTTTTTCCCTGCTGGGTACATGAGTCTTTAGGGATGACATGAACATTGACATTGACTTGTCGCTCCCATTAGATTGTGGATAATAAAATATGATAACAAAATTGCAAATCAAAAGATCCTTATTTGGACTATTTGTGCATCCTGGAAAAATACATATACATGCATCATGGAGTTGTTTTATTTCTGTACATTAGCCAAGGCTTGTTTTTAAACAGCTAATCAAAATTGCTTTCTCAGTAGTTTGGCAAAAATGGTAATATATATATATATATACTTACAAACATGATGGATTGAAAATTACTTTCGCATTTTCAGTGGCCTTGTACATGTGTGTCACCTTTGGCATTACAAGGACATATCATATAATCCGAAAGTGATTTCTATGCGATCTAAAATAGGATATTGAATTTACGAGATAATTCCTCCAAAGTCTTTGTCATCGTGCTATCAATACTACTGCTGCTACAATTGATAATAATAGATCCATTTCTATGGCGCAGCTACTATATGAATATTCTCTACTGCCCTTGATACCGTTGTAGTTGAGCTGCCATAAGAAGGCGCTAAAGCATTCAAGGAATATCTTCCTACCAGGTACTCATTTACTTCACCTGTTTGGAGAGTGGCAAACGTAGATTAATGCCTTACCAAAGGACATCGGTGCTGCGGTGTGATTCAACCGCAAACCATGTAATCCACAGTTTGGTGACATATCTACCATACTACGACACCTCTAAAATTCCTATACCATCATCAAAACTAAGATTACAAGTATTTTGTTTTGAACACCTCATACCTATAAGGACATGCATTATTCATGCACTGCCACTTCGGCCACTGTTACTTCTCCAAATTATAGTACTATCTCATAATCTTCTAATCCACAATATCAATTATTTGGAGCCAGAAGGTTGTAACTCGTACAATTTTGCACAGAGTTTATGCCTTTCTGTCTCCTATTAAACATGTAACACGTATTACAGTAGCAGCAGTAGTAAACAACAACCAAAAGTACTAGCAGTGGTAGTTGTAGTACAAATTTGTCAACATAATTTATATAAATAATAAATAAGATGAAACTACATTTATTAGTTATGATATGAAAATTACAGAAAATAAAAGTCTACATTAAAATAAGGTAAGAATATTCTTCTGGAATTGACACCTGAAAATCCTGTTTTTTGTCATATCTAGACTCTCTGAGAAACAATAATCATAAATGCATTTCAAACCTTGTAGTGCTATTTCATATTATTCAAAGGGGCAACACTTGATAGTCAGCCAAGTTGAAAATAAACCCCTATTTGCAGACTGTAAAGACAATTTTGAATAAAATATTGTAGTACCCCCCCCCCTCTCTTTTGCCTAAAAACAGGTACAAACTCACAAAAAGTACCCTGTAAATTGTCAAAAAATTTACCTGATGTTATACGAGTCACGGGTTCCTTTTTTGAAATATGTGATGCTTTTTCTTGAATTTCTTGCTCTTTAAAACAACAAAAACCGTTTTTTCCCCTTTTTATACCTCTATTTTCAGAAAAAATTCTGACCATCATGCATACACAAAGTCAATATAAAGTAACACAATTGGGATTAAAAAGCATATTCAACACACAAATACAGTTGTGTATTTGAGCATGTATTACAACAAACATGTTATTTAAATGGTATGTGATAAATGATTGAGCTGCTTTTGTGCATGCTTGCATTTTTAGTCTTTGTCACAAACAAGGGTGTTTGTTATACACTTCACAATCAAATGTTTAAGGAGTCCATTCTGCCCTTAATAATGAATTTGATAAGAGCATACAATTTAGTGAAACGGATAAAGAAATGGGGATGAGGAAGTTTAAAAGACAGTGGGGACAAAAGACCAATGTGGCTACTGGTCCAGAAAAGAAACAGACTTGATATCAGGATCCTTACAGTTCAAAGTGAAAAAATAGAAAACTTTAAATAAAAAAGTGAAAAATGAGAGAAATTAGAAAACAAACAAACCCATATCAATATCTTAAATAGAACATCTTAAACCAGCACTAATTACAAATAAATTACCTTTGATAAATATAAATTTATATCCTCCTTATAAATACAAAAATTAAATATATATAGAAAAAGCACATGAGACAAAATACCCCCAAAATTAGGAATTCAGTCATAATATATTCCTGGGCCCAGTACGCCAAAGAGTTGATATTAATTGCAACTTATTTGCGATTGATATCAATTGCAATTTTGTACATAAGATATAGGAGACTGGAAACGTGCGATTGATTGGAGGACTTCTCTTTGGTTTCTACAAACGTACAACTAAGCATTTGGTTTGATTGATACTGATATGCCTTTATTTCTTATTAAACAAGAGCATTTAAAATCTTTTGATTTTCCCTTTAACCACTATACTAAAATTGAAATATTCATGTCATTGCAAAGATAACCCTACATTGGTTACATTTAGAATTTATGATAACTATATTGGGGTGCTAATGTACAACAAAGATTGATACAAAAGATGGCATTAACTTGATTCTTTCTTTTTCAATAAGGAGATTTCAATCCCTTACCGAACCTCTTAAAATCTAATATGATTATACCATAGTATTTTCTTACCTACTTACAAAGGTTGCACATATCAAAACATTATCAACAATAAATAACACTACGCAAGAATACAGAGGAATACACTTATGCCCTTACTAAACACAGTACATCCAACAAAGGTAGAAAAACGAAAAAATTCTAGCTCCATTTTCAACCTTTACATCTATTTCAAAGATCAACCACAGGTACATGTAGTTTGGTGACAAATGACTGCCTCTATTAAACTATTCAGACAGCACGCTCAATGTATTGCACTATTTATTGTGTCCATGATTCGTTTCCACTATGCAGCAGTGATGTCATCCTCCTTGTTATGGTGTCTCTTCTCTATGATTTCAGTTTATATCATGATGAGCTGAGCCAGGCAATCAGTCACTTTAGTTGGGTTGTACGACACCTGCCCCTACGACGATTGCTCCATGGTCATTTATGTACACTAACTTTTTTTAACTTTGAATCTGGACCAAACCCCATACCTAATCCTAACTCTGGATCTATCCTTAAACCCAATTTTATTCCTTAATCCTCACCAAGTTGTAAAAAAAGGTGTTAGGTTTATGAATCATAACCTGTTGATTGTCAATACCGGTACTCGAAAGCATCTCATTCTCACTCCATGCAGTCCAAAATGGTATCAGAGTTTAAAGTTTGTTCATTTTCTGATTTTCATATCTAATCTTGAAGCAATTACTTTCCACACCAAGTTGTAGGTATTGTGTTTGTGTGTGTATGGGTTTTTACGGACGCGTATCATTCAGATAAGATTATTTACGTCTGGGGATCAAACTTTAAACATCACCATCTGAAAGACGTGACTCAGTTTTGAATCTGCGTCTTCAGCTGAATCAGTTTGTACATTCCGTTGTGAGCTGGATTACAGCCGCACGCCACAACGCCCAATTGTGGAGTAATAAGTTAAGTAGAGGGTTTATGGATCATGATCCGATGATTGTCAGAACTTTAAGACACCCACTATATAGCCTTCTGCATGAAGTCCTCAGGGAATGTGATTCTAAAAGTTTTCAAATTTCAGATGTTCATAATGAGATTTTCATAACCTTGAAGCAAATTTCTTTCCACACTACGTTGTAGTTGCAGTCGAGTCGCAGGTGTGCAGTGGGTTTATAAATCATGATCCGTTGATGGTAAATATTAACAAACATCTCATTCCATAGCCTTCTGCATGACGTCATATATGGAATGTGCTTTCAAAGCTTTTTATTTTCAGTTTTTCAAATCTAACTTTGAAGTGATTTCTTTCCATTTCTAGCCAAGTCTAAGGTGAGTACCATAGAGGGTTTATGGATCATGATCTGTTAATGGTCAATACTTGAAAGCACCCCATTCCCCAGCCTTCTGTATGAAGTCCTTCATGTACGTTTCATCCAGCTTCTTGAAGGCTTCGGTCTTGACCACAGCGGTCAAGTGGTTCACGGCAAACTTGAAACAAAAAGCCTGAAGATCCTGTGGAAAAAAATAATGATAATTGTGTTTCATTTAGTAGTATGGAACCCTTTCAGGACACAATTTATTTTTAGGGCTTGGTTAATCACAGATTGTTCTTCAAATTGGCAACAATAATATTTATATTTTATTGCTATACTGTATACATAATACCCAATGTCTCTGAAAACACTATATTTGGTTAGAATTTTGAAACGTTTTGCCAATCTAAGGATTTTAAAGCTTAATTTCCTTTGTAAAACTCCTAAATCAAATCACATCAACTGAGCTGAACTGAACGAGATAATACCTGGGCTACATATCTGATGGCTGCTTCCAGCAGTATGGCCACATTGTCCACATTGATACCTTGCTTGATGATGCGTTCACATTGCTTCTTTAAGTGTGTTTCACAGTACGAGTTGGCAAGATCCAGCAGGCCTAGAGAGAGAGAGTAAAGGGAGAAATGAGAAACCCAATGTTCACTGATATTGTAGTGTTCACACTGCTTCTTTAAGTGCATTTCACAGTACGAGTTGGCAAGATCCAGCAGGCCTAAAGAGTGAGTAAAGGGACAAATGAGAATCCCAATGTTCACTGATATTGTTGTGTTCATACTGCTTCTTTAAGTGCATTTCACAGTACGAGTTGGCAAGATCCAGCAGGCCTAGACAGAGAGTAAAGGGAGAAATGAGAAACCCAATGTTCACTGATATTGTAGTGTTCACACTGCTTCTTTAAGTGTGTTTCACAGTACGAGTTGGCAAGATCTAGCAGGCCTAGAGAGAGAGAGTAAAGGGAGAAATGAGAAACCCATTGTTCACTGATATTGTAGTGTTCACACTGCTTCTTTAAGTGCATTTCACAGTACGAGTTGGCAAGATCCAGCAGGCCTAGAGGAAGAGTAAAGGGAGAAATGAGAAACCCAATGTTAACTGATATCATTGTGCTCACATTGCTTCTTTAAGTGCGTTTCACAGTACGAGTTGGCAAGATCCAGCAGGCCTAGAGAGAGAGTAAAGGGAGAAATGAGAAACCCAATGTTCACTGATATTGTAGTGTTCACACTGCTTCTTTAAGTGCATTTCACAGTACGAGTTGGCAAGATCTAGCAGGCCTAGAGAGAGAGAGTAAAAGGAGAAATGAGAAACCCAATGTTCACTGATATTGTAGTGTTCACACTGCTTCTTTAAGTGCGTTTCACAGTACGAGTTGGCAAGATCCAGCAGGCCTAGACAGAGAGTAAAGGGAGAAATGAGAAACCCAATGTTCACTGATATTGTAGTGTTCACACTGCTTCTTTAAGTGTGTTTCACAGTACGAGTTGGCAAGATCTAGCAGGCCTAGAGAGAGAGAGTAAAGGGAGAAATGAGAAACCCATTGTTCACTGATATTGTAGTGTTCACACTGCTTCTTTAAGTGCATTTCACAGTAGGAGTTGGCAAGATCCAGCAGGCCTAGAGAGAGAGAGTAAAGGGAGAAATGAGAAACCCATTGTTCACTGATATTGTAGTGTTCACACTGCTTCTTTAAGTGCGTTTCACAGTACGAGTTGGCAAGATCCAGCAGGCCTAGAGAGAGAGAGTAAAGGGAGAAATGAGAAACCCAATGTTCACTGATATTGTAGTGTTCACACTGCTTCTTTAAGTGTGTTTCACAGTACGAGTTGGCAAGATCCAGCAGGCCTAGAGAGAGAGTGAAGGGAGAAATGAGAAACCCAATGTTCACTGATATTGTTGCGTTCACATTGCTTCTTTAAGTGTGTTTCACAGTACGAGTTGGCAAGATCCAGCAGGCCTAGAGAGAGAGTGAAGGGAGAAATGAGAAACCCAATGTTAACTGATATTGTTGTGTTCACACTGCTTCTTTAAGTGCGTTTCACAGTACGAGTTGGCAAGATCCAGCAGGCCTAGAGAGTGAGTGAAGGGAGAAATGAGAAACTCAATGTTAACTGATATTGTTGTGTTCACACTGCTTCTTTAAGTGCGTTTCACAGTACGAGTTGGCAAGATCCAGCAGGCCTAGAGAGAGAGAGTAAAGGGAGAAATGAGAAACCCAATGTTAACTGATATTGTTGTGTTCACACTGCTTCTTTAAGTGCGTTTCACAGTACGAGTTGGCAAGATCCAGCAGGCCTAGAGGAAGAGTAAAGGGAGAAATGAGAAACCCAATGTTCACTGATATTGTAGTGTTCACACTGCTTCTTTAAGTGCGTTTCACAGTACGAGTTGGCAAGATCCAGCAGGCCTAGAGAGAGAGTAAAGGGAGAAATGAGAAACCCAATGTTCACTGATATTGTAGTGTTCACACTGCTTCTTTAAGTGCATTTCACAGTACGAGTTGGCAAGATCCAGCAGGCCTAGAGAGAGAGAGTAAAAGGAGAAATGAGAAACCCAATGTTCACTGATATTGTAGTGTTCACACTGCTTCTTTAAGTGCGTTTCACAGTACGAGTTGGCAAGATCCAGCAGGCCTAGACAGAGAGTAAAGGGAGAAATGAGAAACCCAATGTTCACTGATATTGTAGTGTTCACACTGCTTCTTTAAGTGTGTTTCACAGTACGAGTTGGCAAGATCTAGCAGGCCTAGAGAGAGAGAGTAAAGGGAGAAATGAGAAACCCATTGTTCACTGATATTGTAGTGTTCACACTGCTTCTTTAAGTGCATTTCACAGTACGAGTTGGCAAGATCCAGCAGGCCTAGAGAGAGAGAGTAAAGGGAGAAATGAGAAACCCATTGTTCACTGATATTGTAGTGTTCACACTGCTTCTTTAAGTGCGTTTTACAGTACGAGTTGGCAAGATCCAGCAGGCCTAGAGAGAGAGAGTAAAGGGAGAAATGAGAAACCCAATGTTCACTGATATTGTAGTGTTCACACTGCTTCTTTAAGTGTGTTTCACAGTACGAGTTGGCAAGATCCAGCAGGCCTAGAGAGAGAGTGAAGGGAGAAATGAGAAACTCAATGTTAACTGATATTGTTGTGTTCACACTGCTTCTTTAAGTGCGTTTCACAGTACGAGTTGGCAAGATCCAGCAGGCCTAGAGAGAGAGAGTAAAGGGAGAAATGAGAAACCCAATGTTAACTGATATTGTTGTGTTCACACTGCTTCTTTAAGTGCGTTTCACAGTACGAGTTGGCAAGATCCAGCAGGCCTAGAGAGAGAGAGTAAAGGGAGAAATGAGAAACCCAATGTTAAGTGATATTGTTGTGTTCACACTGCTTCTTTAAGTGCGTTTCACAGTACGAGTTGGCAAGATCCAGCAAGCCTAGAGAGAGAGAGTAAAGGGAGAAATGAGAAACCCAATGTTAACTGATATTGTAGTGTTCACACTGCTTCTTTAAGTGTGTTTCACAGTACGAGTTGGCAAGATCCAGCAGGCCTAGAGAGAGAGTAAAGGGAGAAATGAGAAACCCAATGTTCACTGATATTGTTTTGTTCACACTGCTTCTTTAAGTGCGTTTCACAGTACGAGTTGGCAAGATCCAGCAGGCCTAGAGAGAGAGTAAAGGGAGAAATGAGAAACCCAATGTTCACTGATATTTGTTGTTTTATTTTGATAGGGTAGCCCTTCTAGTTATAAAAACTGCTCAACCAAGGGGCCCTGTATCAACATGATCAAAAACATATTTACAAAACATACATGTTCAGCAGGCCTAGAGAGAGAAGGGAGAAATGAGAAACCCCATGTTATTTATTTATTTATTTATTTGTCGTTTTATTTTGATAGGGTAGCCCTTTCAGTTATAAAAACTGCTCGACCAAGGGGCCCTGTATCAACATGATCAAAAACATATTTACAAAACATATAAACATACATGTTCACTGATACTGGTGTATATATGAAGAACCTTTTTCTGAAAACCCTTGAAGAGAAGGTTGAGTTTTGGAAAAGGTGAAAATAATTTGTGACCTTTTTCTCTCTTTGTATGCTAATATTGAAGAATGTTAAGGAGAAATGTCCACTGGCGAAGATTGCTCTTCAAATGCCCTCATATTCAAAACATGACAAAAATAGGATAACTGTTTGGACCAAACTATCAAGGAGCCTGTTTATGTGTAGTCCTATATACAGTGCTAGTAACTTTCAACGAGACTGAGGCAATTATTGTCATTTCGTTGATTCCGAACTCAACCATCCCCCCCCCACCCCCCTCTCTCTCGATCCCCCTTCCTCCAGTATACACAGATTTGTATGTTTTTTCACTTGAATAGTAAGGATAATGAAATTAATTTTTATTCTGGACCAGTGGCCAATTGAATATAAAAACACATTAAACATTTCGAACATTTCAGCCAACTTCTGTCACAAAGCAATCACGTGACCAGGGACCTGTTTCACAAAGCCTTTTTAAAATGACAAATAACAAAAAAAAGTGACAAATCTGCTGATAACCAATCAGAAGCAAGGATTTCACTAGGTTATAACACAAACCGCCATTTGTAACTAATGATCAGTTTTGTGAAATTGGGCCCAGAACTCAACTTCATCTCTAAATTTCAGTTCATCAAGGAGAACGAGAAGAGATAGTAGCTTACCAATGGCATCTTGGGGCGGTAATGAGACAGAGTCTGTGTAGAGGTACTCCAGAAAGGCGTGGTAGACAGGATAGGTGAACTGAGTTATCTCTATTAAACTGTCAAATCAATCAAACAAAATAATACACGTAATTATAGTCACGTTAGTACAGCGCTGAAAGACCACAGTATTTGTTTCCCTTGAATAAAGTTTGTCATTGAATCATAAACTAAAGGAACCTGTACATAAAGAATACTGTTTTTCTTGTCTATTTATTTATTTTATCTATGCACAATTAAAACTGAATTAAATTGAAGGTGGAAATGTAGATTAATATCTTTCAAAGGACATTAGTGCCGCAGCAGGATTCGAACCTCATACCTTGTGGTTCACAGTCCAGAGACTTATCCACTAGACCACAACACCTCTACAAAATAAATATTCTCCCTAGCACAGATTACTTGAGAGATCATGAAGTGGTACATGAAAGTTTCACTTACTCTTTTCCATCTTCATCCCAATGTGACTGGAACATGCTCCTGAAGTGAAGACATCTGAAACATCAAATATTTATTTATTTATTCATTTATTCTTTCATACAACAACAATGAAAATAACAACAATAACAACAACAATAACAATAATAATAATAATAATAATATGCCTTGCTTACCCCAGGGTAGCCTAATCAGTATTAATACTGTTTTCCCTAAGACCTCTGCAAACATATTATTACCCCAGCTTTATTTATTCATTTATTATGTATTTTACTTGGGTGGTTTCATTGGCCTACCAGACAAAAAATACCAAATGAGTCTAGTTTCTTTGACTATATCTACACAATCCATTTATGTAAATGTGCATCCCATACCATAACCAGTAATAGGTTATACTTTTCTAAATCAAAACTTTATCCTTTTATTACAGAACATAACGATTTCAATATTACCAAATTTGTGTTTGAATCAATCTGCAAGGTATAAAACAAGAAATAAAACGTTTGTGCTACTGCGTTTCTTACGCTGTGATCAACAACCAAACAAGATTATTTCCTACAGAAGTTCCTGTTAAGATTCAAAAGTTAATGTGGCTAGATGAGCAAGTGTGCGCTTGTAAAAATGACACCTGGCTGGAATGCTCCCCAGGGAGTGGAGAATGTGCTTACATTTTGTGTGGGTAAGCCTGAATTTGATGACAGGGGTAATAATATATATCTGTTAAGTGCTTTGGGAGGGCCTGCGGTCCTGAAAAGTGCTATATAAGAACAAACTATTATTATTATTATCAAACCAACCTGATTTTGAGAAGGGCTTTGTGCACATGGATGTTCTTTCCTTCGACCAAGAATTTCAAATCTGACGTTTCCTGGTTATCAAATGCTAGAGATAACGTCTCCTCGAGAGACCGCCTCCCGATGAAGTTTTCTGGAGGGAGCAAGAGAGATGAAGTAAGAAATAGAGATAGTCAAGAAGACTTTAGAACAAAGAACAAGTATTGATAGCTTGCAATATAGGTTGACTAGACTATGAAAAAGGATGGATGACTTTAATAACTTGATAAATGGAGTTGCTTAAAGTTTTAGTGTTTTCAAGTTTATTTCTTTTTGTTTATCCCCCACCAGCATCTGCTCTCCCGCCCTGTGATCAATTGTAAGGGGTCTGTAGGCGATTGCAGGAAAGAAGCACATGAAGACATTGTCAATCTCTATACCTCTCCCCCTCGCTTTCTCTCTTTCTTTCTATATCTTTTCTCTTACTCTCTCTCTCTCTCTCTATCTCTATTCATATATACATATCTCTATCTATTTATCTCTCTCTCTCTCTCTATTATCTATCTCACTCACAACTCCCCCGCCCCCTCCCCTTCCTTCATCAGCCCTCCCACTTTCCTGCCCTCTCGCCCCCTCTTACCGAATGTGAGGGGTCTGTAGGTGACTGTTGTGTTTGTAAGACTGTGCTAACAGTCAACGTCGAGGGCTCAATCCCCTTTATGTACACATGATCACAATATGATCGGACATCTTGGAATAGATTAAATCATCTCAACTTCTAAATTCATTGTATCTAGTTTTATGTCTCTGAGTTCCTAAATACTACATCTGGCGACGAGAATGGCTGGAATAGGTCTTGTAGCACCTAACCCATTCCTAGCAACCCCAGGAGAACCTCCTGTGCCTTGGTCACGATGGATTTTGAGCTTCAAAACGTATTTGACTGCAAGCGGGTTGGACACAGCGGAGATACCCGACCTCCGCCGCCGCGCAATCCTGATCCACTGTTTGGGCGCAGAGGGGCAGCGGATCTTCGGACAGCTGGAAGTGTCTACTACCGGTACGTACGATAAAGCTGTTGATGAACTTGAGAAATATTTTGGGCCAAAAACAAGTGTGATGATTGAACGATATCGTTTCCGACAGAGAGTACAAGGTCATGGGGAGCCAGTAAAACAATATGTGGCAGCCATAACCGAACTGGCATCCAAGTGCAAGTTTGGCACTTTAAACGATGAACTGGTTAGAGATCAACTAATCGAAAAGACGTCTATTCCCCGTATTAGAGAACGTCTGTTAATGGAGGATGACGGTCTGACACTTAAGAAGGCGCTCGATCTAGCGATCCAGATCGAAGCCGCAATGCTGGACGCCAAGCTCCTCAAACAACACGATGTGACTGTGAGTGCCAGTACAGGACATAGTCATACTGCACATCAGGCAACTCCAGTACAGAACATCAAACGACCATATCATAACAAAGCTCGCTCTAACCATGCTAACTCGAAGTCGTGTTCGAACTGCGGACGGACACACCCTCCGAAAGCGTGTCCAGCGTTTGGAAAACGTTGCAATTCGTGCTCGAAGATGAACCATTTCTCTAGCGTATGCAGATCTACCAAGAAAAGTGCATCTTCAGTTCGACATGTTGATGAACCAATAGAGGGCGACATAGCAAGCAGCGTGTTCACACTCTCAGACCGGACTTCTTCAGCAAATTCAGGTCAGTTCAAAGAATGTGACGTGCAGATTGCTGGTACTAACCTCTCTTTGATGATTGATGTGGGGGCCAAAGTGTCAATTCTTAGTGATAAACTGTATCATCGACATTTCTCACATTGTAGCCTGTCATCGACATCGAGCACGCTCATAGCATATGGTGAACCACCTACACTGATTTCCGTTCTGGGCACGGTTGAGCTTCCTGTCGGGTACAAGGATGTACATCTCGACAGCTTTACGTTCTACATAGCGAAGGGCGAGAGCCTTATGGGAGTCAATCTGTTCGACGCCCTAGGATTTCAGATGAACGACCACACTGGTGAACGCATTCGGCTCATAGACAATGCGTATAGAGAACGCTATGCTGCACTTTTCGACGGGTTTGGTAAATGCAAAGGATATTGCCATGCACCAAGGGTGGATTCTTCAGTCCCACCTACTGCACAGAGTCTCCGTCGACTTCCGTTCGCTGTCAGGGATGAAGTCTCAAAGGAACTTCATAGGCTTGAATCCGATGGCATCATCGAGCGCATCGATTCATCCCCGTGGGTGTCTAATCTGGTCATCGCACGCCGTAAGAATGGAGATCTTAGACTTTGTGTAGATTTGAGGGCAGTCAACAAGGCAATCATTCCGGATAAGTATCCTCTTCCTACTATGAATGAACTTTCAGCTTCATTCCACGGAGCTAAAGTTTTCTCTAAACTAGACATGAGACGTAGCTATCTCCAGGTTCCGCTAGCAGAGCAGAGCCGCCATCTCACTGCATTCAACACACACATAGGCATGTTTCAGTATCGCCGAATGCCCTATGGACTGAACTCAGCACCTAGCGCATTCCAGAAAATCGTTTCTTCAGTTCTAGCTGGAATCGAGGGCACGTTGAATCTCCTTGATGATGTGGTAGTCTTCGGAGAGGACAAGGCTCAGCACGATCAACGATTAGCAGAAGTCATGACGCGCCTCGCCAAGCATAGCTTGACGCTCAACGAGGCCAAGTGCACGTTCGCTGCTTCAGACATTGATTTTCTGGGATATCATGTCACTGCAGATGGTCTGACGCCTACACTCGACAACGTTGCAGCTATCCGAACACTCCCAGCCCCAACGAATGTGAAGGAGCTAGCCTCATTCTTGGGAACAACGAACTTCTACCGCAAATTCGTGCCACAATACGCAGCAATCGCAGAACCTCTGCAGAAGCTTCTCCGGAAGGACGCGCTTTGGGAATGGCACAACGCACAAGAGACCGCATTCAACACGCTCAAAGGAAGAATCGCAGAGCCGCCAGTTCTCGCTCACTTCACTCCAAGCGCTGAAACGTACGTGACTACAGACGCGTCAGCGTTCGCTATCGGAGCAGTGTTATCGCAAACGATCGACGGCAGTGTACGTCCGGTCGCATTCGCATCTCGAGCGTTGTCGGACACAGAGCGAAAGTATTCTACAGGAGAACGCGAAGCTCTCGCATGCATCTATGCCTGCGAACACTGGCATATGTACCTCTACGGTCGCAAGTTCACACTTCGTACTGACCATCAAGCCTTAACAACCTTGTTGAGCACTTCAGGATCTGGACACCGCCCACTCCGCATCTACAGATGGTCCGATCGACTGCACCAATATGATTTCAAGGTCGAATATCTCGCGGGTTCACGCAACCGAGTAGCAGATATGCTTAGCCGTACACCAAACGCGAATAGCAATCGCGATAGCCATGCAAGAAGCGACATCGAAGACGACGTCGAAGACTACGTTCTTATGGTGATCTCTCACGTGACCGCAAAGCTTGTGACGCGTGAGCAGCTGAAAACAGAGTCAGCCGCAGATGCAACTCTACAGAAGGTCTGTCATTATCTCCAAACAGCATGGCCTAGAGAGATTTCCGAAGACCTCGTTCCATATCATCGTGTTCGCAATGAGCTAGCTATCTTCGACGACACGTGTATCGCCCGTGGCACCCGAGCGGTAATCCCGAAATCGCTTCAACATCGTGTGTTACAAACCGCACATGAAAGTCATCCAGGTGTGGTGAAGATGAAGCAACGATGTCGCGAAGCAATCTGGTGGCCAGCGATCGATCGACGCGTAGAAGATCTCGTCAGATCTTGTGAAGCGTGTACTCTCAGCGAGAAAACTCAACCGCGGCCAGCACCACTGCAGCCGACCCCATGGCCGAAGAAGCCATGGCAGCAACTTCAAGTCGACATCTTTGGGGAAGTCCAAGCCGCTCCTCAAAGTCAGCGATTTTTGTTAGTTGTACACGACCTCCATAGCAAGTGGCCTGAGATAGCAGCAACAAGCTCAGTCACTACGACATCAGTCATTAGCATCTTGGAGAAGATGTTTACCAAGTGGGGTCTTCCAGAATCTATCACCACGGACAATGGACCACAGTTCACGTCTGAACAGTTCGAAGAATTCCTAGCCGTTCATGGAATTCAACATCGCCTCACAACTCGCTACAACCCTCAAAGCAATGGCGGCGTAGAGCGTTTCAACCGGGTAATCAAGGAGAGCTTGAAAGCGAATCTCGCAGATGGAATGACCTTCGATAAGGCCATCCAGACCCTACTACGCACGTATCGCTCAACACCTCATTCGCTAACCGGAAAGACTCCAGCAGAGTTGATGTTGGGACGGAACCTCCGTATGCCATTCAACATCCTGAAACCACCGGTTTCAGAGCCTGCAAGCACACAGGCTGAAGCGAGAGAGATTGAGAGGAAACAGCAAAGCATGAAAGCGTACACTGACAAACGCAGACGAGCAATCACACCGAAATTCGCTATCGGTGACTGGGTTCGTGTAAAGCGTCCAAATCGCAAGCACAAGCTAGCTTCGGGGGTATCGAAACCCAAACAGATCGTGAAGAAGCTCGGCTCGAATGCATTCGTACTAGATGACGGAACGCGATGGAACACCAGACGCCTTATCGCGAGCAAGCCAGGCAACATGAATGAAAGCGATTGGGAAGACACCTTTCCATTCTCTACAAGCACTGAAGATCAAGAGCAACAGCGAGCAGAACCGCGAACTGTTCGTCGTTCTCAGCGTCTAAGGAGACGACCTGGATATCTACGAGATTACAGATCTTAAATCCTTAGAGCCGACGAGTATTGAGCATAGAAATTAAAAAACTGGAACGTTTAAGTTTTGGACTCATATGAAACAATTGCTCAATATAGGTTAATAAAATTTCAGGCTTGTTGTTAATAAACAAGTTTTATTTTCTGGACTCATAAACTTTTGAACTTATATCTGGACTTAGTTATATAACATTATTCATCTCTTTAAAGGAGGGAAATATGTTGTGTTTGTAAGACTGTGCTAACAGTCAACGTCGAGGGCTCAATCCCCTTTATGTACACATGATCACAATATGATCGGACATCTTGGAATAGATTAAATCATCTCAACTTCTAAATTCATTGTATCTAGTTTTATGTCTCTGAGTTCCTAAATACTACAGTGACTGCAGGAGAAATGCACACATAGACAACATGCATCTCTCTACCTCTCCCCCTTTCTTTCTTTCTTTCTCTCTCTCTCTCTCTCTCTTTCTCTCTCTCTCTCTCTCTCTCTATATATATATATATATATATCTATCTCACTCACAATTCCCCCCCCCCTCCCGTCCTTCATCATCCTTCCTGCTTTCCTGCCCTCTCGCCCCTCTTACCGAATGTGAGGGGTCTTCTAGGTGACTGCCGGAGGAGAAGCACACAAAGGCATCATCCATCTCTCTACCTCTCACCCTTTCTTACTCTCTCTCTATCTACTATCCATCTCACTCACAACTCCGCCCCCCCCCCCCCCCACCCCCTCCCATCCCTTCCTTTATCAGCCCTCTCACTTTCCTGCCCTTTCGCCCCTCTTACCGAACATGAGGGGTCTGTAGGTGACTGCGGGAGTGGAGAAGCAAGCGAAAACATTGTCCATCTATCTAGCTCTCACCCTTTCTTACTCTCTCTCTCTATCTTTCTCTCTCTCTCTCTCTCTCTTACTAATTCTCCTTCCCCTTCCCCCTCCTTTCCTTATCAGCCCTCTTGCCCCTCTTACCGAATGTGAGGGGTCTGTAGGTGACTGCGGGAGTGGAGAAGCAAGCGAAGACATCGTCCAGGCAAGTGAAGCGCGTCTCCATGGGAGAGGTGATGGATTGACCCCGACACTGACCCCACATGTAGACCTTCCCGGTCTGGGTCATGGCGGCCGAGATGTGTGCATAGTGGGTGGCTGCAATATCAATGAACCTGTCACAAAAAGAAAAACAAAGACCTGAGTCAATACAGTGTTCCTTTAAACCAAGCCCTGATGTCTCAATAAATGCTAGTAAGGTTTTATGTATGCCCCAGTGTATCTCAATTCTCTCATCGTACCCTACCAATCTGCTCATCCTGGCCTTCGCTCGTATACTGACAGCACCCTGCTGCACTTTCCATGCATGTGCTCCTCGACTCTGGAATGAGCTTCCACGTTTTCTTCGATTAGCACCTTCGCTGGATGTCTTCCGAAAATGTCTCAAAACTCTCCTCTTTGAACATGATCAACAATAGATTCTTTGATAACTTTTGTGTAAAGCGCTGTGAAACAACAGTTAGTTTGTAGGAGCGCTATAGAAATGACTTTATTGTATTGTATTTCATGAATACCAAGTTAGTTGGCAACTAGACATAATAGACTTCCAGTCCAGTCGCAACCATTCCGACTAACATAATGTTTTTCAGTTTTGTGTATTCCATCCACGTCTACCCGACCAGAAGGCACACAACGGCTAGTTCCCAACTCGTTGCAGGAGTTGAATACTCCAAAGTTGGTTTATTTGTAACTTTAGATCTTAGTTGGCGACTAGGGCATGGATAGGTTTTTATGAATATGGGCCCATGTTCTAAAAAAAAGAGGGAAAAAAAAGAAATTTGCTTTAAAAATGGTGAATTTTTCTAACTATTTTCCTTCTAAAGTATGTAGGGTCGTGTTTTGCGATTACTATTGCAAACATGAAGACACATAGAAATGATATTTAAAGGCCATGTTGTTAAAATAATCAACTAATCGAGACCTACCTTCCTATATTCTCTCCTATCTTGGTAGCGCCACAGAGATTTGCTTTGTTCCCTGTTCCGAGCTGGCCGTACGAGTTAGCTCCCCAGGTGTAGATGTTCCCTTCATCGGATAAAGCCATGGAATGGGCGTAGCCGCATGCAGCTGGGGGGGGGGGGGGGGGGGGGGGGAGGGAATAAACAAATGTTCACTGTAACAGCAGGAAATCACTAAATTATTAGGTTACTAACCTTATTTGAGGCCACTTGGGTGTCTACTAACACTTACCCTAGCCGTAACCCTAACAAGTTACAAAAGTAAAATTCAATACTGAAATCGCACCAAAAAAAATAATAATATTAGCGTGCCCTTCATTGGATCGGGCCATGGAACAGGCATAGCTAAACGCAACCTGCAGGGTCAAATAATGAACATCATATTTTAACAAAAATTACTTTTAGGGAATTTACTTATCTTTTAGCTTACTAACTTCATTTGATAGCTCATTTAGTAGAGCAGTGGTCTTGTAATCCGGCGACCCGGGTACAAAACCAAGGCGATGTGCTAGTGCCCTTTGGTAAGGCATTTTAATCCTCATTACCAGGGCACTCGGAGAGGACCTAAAGCCGTCGGTCCTCTGGTTGCTTACTAATAAGCATTTATGCTTCCTTAGCAGTCAGGTAAAATGACCACCACTACACTACACTATATTTCAGGTCACTTGGCAGTGAACTAATCCTCTCCCTTGTTTACACTGTATTCTCTGTATCGTTTAGGCTCGTTCACATTGGTCCCCTCTATGAAGGGACAGTGACTTGCTTACCTGTGAGATGATTAGGCCATTCAGACTGGACACTTTACATGGACTGGGTTGATTTCACATTGTTCCCCAGACCCAGCTGTCCATTTCCATTGTAGCCCCAGCCATAAACCTTGATGAAAATAAGAATTGAAGAAAGAAATATTCACAGTAAAGGTACAAATCAATGTACTTTTCATATTATGAAAGAGTTTTCATATTGGATGCATGTATTTGTCCATTTAGGCGTACAATTCACCAACAAATAATTTGCTATAGATGTTAGGTGTTTCCATATCACGATACTGTATTAAGAATATGAGCTTCAAATATTACTTCTAGAAAGAGATTCAACCAGTTAAAATACAGTTTTGATTAACATAAAAGTGACCTGTGAGTCAAGGCAATGATTGCATGTATGTCTAGAGTGCAGGATTGTTTGTAACTATTCTTTAGAGAAAAGAGAAATTTATGATTTTTTTAGTACCGAATAAATGGGAGGGGACCTCAAAAGATATATCACAGATCTGCTTATTTGTGTGTGATCGACTTCATCTTCGAAAATTCAAACTTTACTTTTTTTAATCAGATTTTGTTCAAACTTTCAATGATCTGTTTCTCTCATTTTTTTTTTGCTCTTATTAAAACCAACTAAATACAAAGCTGGATTGGACTTTATCTTTAATGGGTTTGTGAGGATCAAAGAACATTGAAGATGAAAAAAAAAAGTAATAATAATATTTGTTTCTCACCTCTCCACTGTCTACGACAGCCAAGGAAGATGTCTGTCCACAAGCAATAGAGACAACACGCTTTCCACCTTACATAGTAACAAAGACATATTAACATTATAGATGCATTGTATACACATGCAGTATGACAGGGTAAAACTGAATTATGACTTTTTTTTTTTTAATAACTGAGATCAAAATAAAATATACATCATGATGAGAGAGCCCTGTAAACTTCAATCCCCTACAGAATTTAGTCTGTACCATAGCATCCTAGGGGATATAGTTTCATAGTGACACAGGCATAAGTACGCAAGCGTGTTAATAGGTATAATAGAGCTTGACATACAATCTCTATGAAAGGATTAAAGAAACTATTTGGAGCCTCACAAAATGACTAATCAATCACAAGAATCTTCTGAATCTTCTGATGTCTCAACTCTCTGTACATCAATTAACTCTTGTCTGTACTTGCCCAATACCGATGCAACTTTTCTGGGCGTACTGATGTTAGCTGTGGCCCCAGACCCAACTTGGCCGCAGTTGTTGTAACCCCAGGCAAACACCTGTTTAAAATAAAACACAAACATAAGATAATAAAGGGAGTGTAGCAAGACCAGATTACGTGTCTTTCCCTTGGCCTGACTCGGGGCCAATCAGGTATAAAACAATTACGCGCAACGCCACCGCAGCAATCATGTACATGATACATACGCGAAACCAAAGCGTGCGGAGAACTTCGGTCTGTTCCGCGAACGCTGACCATGTAGAGATTAAGTCGCCAACTCCCATTAATCAAGTCCATCCATGGTGTTAAACCAGTATTTGCCAACAATCTACACTCTAGCTACACTCCCTTTAAACCATTCAGTGAGAAATTCTGTATTGTAAAACCAAAAATTGTCTCAAGCATCGAATTATTTTCATGAAATTTTGCCAGTGGTTCAGATTTTCAAAATGTCCAAGCTGCAAAATAATATATAATCACAATTGACACAACACTAAGTGTTTTGCAATTTTGTGACAATGGTTGACCTTGGCAATTCGCAACAGATTCTTTTCCCAAAGATTCTGGCTTTACAGTACCTAGTGCAGAATTATGAGGGGCCGATATTTCAAAAAGTCAAACATACATACTCAGGCACAATTAGAAAATGATAACAGATTTTAAGAAAATGTGGATTGGTCTACTGAGAACTACAAGGGCATTAACATGTTATCCTTATTTTCAGCAATACAGATAAATGATAACTTCAGACCTGATACATTATGGTGAGAAAATTTTTAGGAAACACGATATAATTATCATAAAAATATATATGGAAATATGTTTTGACAAATAACTGAACAAGTCCAAACCTGACATAAACAGGGCCCCATGACTATTGGTCACCCAAGATCTAATTGTATAGACCCCAAAAATTTGACAATGGCAATATGGGGCACTTACAAACAGACCCTAAAAATGACACTCAAGACCCCTGCAAAAACAGTGTGGTGCCCAGCAATATTGTTTTCAGAATTTGGATATTTTAAGGTTGGTATTTTAAAACTACCAAACTTTTCAATTACCTCTTGGAAAACACATCGTCAGATTTCCTGGATTAAAAATTTGTTTTCAAAAATAAGAATAATTATACAGTGAAACCTGTCTAAAAAGACCACCCAAGGTAGACAAGAAAAGTGGTCTTTATAGGCAGGTGGTCTTTATATACAGGTGTCCTATAGTACATGTTTCAATGAGAAAACCATTTTCAAGGGAAACAAAAGATGTGATCTTTGTAGACAGGCGGTCACTAAAGCAGGTTTGACTGTATTTACATTACCTCTCCTCTATCCGTGAGTACGAGACTGTGGTGACTTCCGCAGGCTAGTTGAGAGATCTTACAAGAGCGAGGTTGGCTGTTAGACGGTGGGGAATCAGCCCCTGATTAGTGGTGCCGTTGCCCAGCTGACAGTAGCCATTGTGTCCCCAGCTTTCATGACAAAAACAAAATATGCATAATATTAATAATAACAGTTTGTTCTTATGTAGTGCATTTCAGGACCGCAGGCCCTCTCAATGCGCTTTACAGATATATTATTACCTCGGTCATCGGATTCAGGCTTACCCGCACACAATGTATGTACATTCTCCACTCCCTGGGGAGCATTTCAGCATAAGATAATGATGATGATGGTGATGATGATGATGATGATGATAATAATAGATGAAATGAAGATGATAATGATTTATTGAAGATGAAAATAATTTATTGATGTTGATAAAAATGATGACCATGTAAATGATGATGGATTCATATAGGCCCTATGCTACGCACAACATTCAGGACAAAACAATGTATCTGTCAAACATCTCAGACAGGTAAGACAAAGAATAGGAAGTGGAGGATTCTAAAAAAACTGATCTCATCACTGGGCCTATTTTCATTTGTAAAAGGAACAGCCTACTACACTGAGATATCATTACAACATACAGGAAATATACATGTACATTGTAGGATGTGACAAAAAGACAAAAATCTGTTCACATCTGCTCATTCACAGGACCCACCTGTAAATCTCCCCATTTTTCAGTAGCAGCAACAACGTGAGGTCCGCTCCCAAACGCGAGAGCAAACATCCCCTTCTTGCACAGGCCCTCGATCTTCCGCGGCGTCAAGCTCGGACATGACGTCCCCGAGACCGAGGCACGCGTTGTGGTTGTTCCCGAAGGCAAAGGACTTCGTCATCCTTGGTGACATAGATGGCTTCGTTGCCTGCGCTCCCAAAGACGCAGGCAAGCTTAACGCCACTCACCACCAGATCATCGGCGAGTAGAGAAAATATGGGCCACTTGGCGACGTCATACACGTTGGTCATCATGCATGGGGCGGTCTGGTGGTTAAATAATTACAAAGAAAGGAGAACATACAAGAACATGAATGATTTATATTTCTCATCACAATTATATCAGCCTTCTTCAATGGTTTCAGGATGACTAAGTACTGCTAGTGCAGCAGATGGTTCCTTGAGTGGCTTTCAGGCTACCCCCCCCCCCCACCACACAGTGCTGCTTTCTTCTTCATCTTTTTTTTCCTCTTCCTCCTCCATGCCTCATAGTTAAACTTCTCCTTCAGCCTTCTTATTTTTTCTTTCCTTTTCCTTCCACCACATGCCTCTTCCTACTTGTTGTTCTTCTTCCAACTTCTTTCATTTTCTTTTTCCTTCTCTTCCCTTTCTCCTCCTTCTTCTTCTTCCTTACCTCCTCCGGTTTCACCCCTCCTTCTTCTTCTCCTGCTTCATCTTTTTCTTCTCCTCCTCCTCCTCCTCCTCCTTGTTCAGTTTTTCCTTCTTCTTCTTCTGTACCGTCACTAGAAGTGGACCTTCCCCCCAAAATGGGCAAGTTTAAACCCACTCGATAATGATCCAACAAACTTAAAACAAATAACAATTAACAGGGAATTTTAAACTGAAAATTAGCCGGTGTTCAGAAGAATCTATAATTTAAACTTTTTAAGTAGGTGTAGACTATATCATCTTGTCAGGTAAGATCTACAGTGATATATGTGTAGATTCTACGTACCGTATGTGCTAACCAAGAATTTCAATCAATCACAATAACAAAAGTTCTTTTTCACTGCACTCAATTAAACTGCTCAATGTCATGTGTTCTTGTGATTGCGGCCTCATCAAAGTTCAAGTAGATCTGTGACTATACTCTACAAAGAGGACTGTACTCAACAGAAGAACTCAAGGAGTCAAGGTCAGACAGTCTCAGAGCTGAGTCAGAGTCATACTCATACTCACATGAGCATGACGAGGGACTGACTCTACACTGCACTGTAGCTCTCGGAAATGTTCATCTCGACACAAGACACAATAACACG